>NKZH01001965.1:28969-81431 GCA_002370695.1 Metschnikowia matae var. maris | reverse complement strand
TCTCGGACACGTCCGTTTCTCACTTGTCTGCATATAACAAATCCACGAGGTACCTTGCATCCGTACACGCTAGGTACTCGTTGACAAATGCACCTTCTCGTAAAAGTATAGAAATCCAATGCAGAGTCTCGTAAAATTGTAGTTTTTTTATGCAAAGTCTCGTAAAATAATACAATTTATTGGCACAGACTATACATGATCATTGTCTCTAGTTTATGGGATATCTCGTTTATGGAAATCTCGTCTATAGTATCTAGTGTATTATTATTGTATTACTAAAAATGAGTGACCCATGAAGAATCCTAAAATCATACAATGTTTCGTTTATCAAATTTAAGAATAGATAGTAAATTGAAATGACTAAATTTTGGACCACTGGAATTTGAAAAAGTTAGTTAGTGTAAATGTTTGTTGAACTTGCAGCACATCTGTACCTCATGATCACGTGCCTGCTGGAACATCAACAAAGTTCAGGTTCACGTGTCCTACTGGAACGTGAATAGAGGATAGAGGAGTATGCAATTGTTAAAGTTTAACACTTGATGTATCTGCAGCTGAGTACATTTATAACTTAAGCTGAAATGTTGCTAGGAGAAATTGTTGCTAGATAGAATATTTGAGCCAACCTGCATATTGATTACCTGCATATAGATGATTACGCAGACCCAATATGCAGGTTGGCCTATAAGAAAAGGGGAATCCTTAATATTGAAACAAAGCGAATAAGTAAATCTGTCACGGAACCCCTAGGTTGATATTATAGAAATTTAACAAACGTTAAAACTGCCCCACAATTGAAAGCGTGAAGCGCTGAAACATTAACAATGTTTTAGTGAGATTGGTGGGGGGGTTGCTTATATGCAGTACCGCAAATTTTAAAGGATCATCATAACGATATTTTTTAAGCAAGCTCCACTAATTAATATTGTGAGATGTAGAAATCGATATTTCCTCCTTTTGATGGTATAAATTAGAGGGAACTTACTGTCTTAAATGGCTTCAGGTTATTACAATAGGTAGTGATTTACCTTTTTTGGATGTACAATTATGAGCACTGATCCATGTATATACCACGCGGTAGCTTGACCGGAATTGACCAGTATTACCGGAATTGACAAACTACAAGACCTCTAAAAGTCCACCATTGAAAAAAATGTCAATTTTAAAATACATATTGGAATGTCCGGAATTCCAAGATTTCAACTAACCTACTCTTATATTCCTATCATGAAAAAAAAGGTCATTGGCGTTGGGCCTTTTTGTCCTGGGGTAGCGTGGTGTACGGGTTTATCTCCGCCTTCGCAACCAACCCCCGGTTTCGCAACTAACCCCCGGTTTTACCCCAGTTCCGGCCTTCCATATCAACCGTACTTAAATTAACTACCTATGGTGAATTTGACAAACCTAAAGCTGACTATAAAGACTTGAGTAATTGTGGGGACTTATGGTAGATCTTATATGAACAATATCATCAGCGTAGTCCTTTTTAATTGGTGGTTGTGACTGAGGAAATTAGTACTGATCAATTTTTATACTGAAAAATTCTAAATTTCAGATTTTTTGTGGATTCTGAGTATTTATGAAATTTCGAGTTGTCCTTTTTTAAGTTTTCTCCTTTTTATTTTGGCATGGGGGGGGAGGACCCTTACATTAAAGTGATTTAGTTTTGTGAATATATGTCCTTATATGCAGGTTTTCCAGAAACTCATAATTTTTTACNAGTGATTTAGTTTTGTGAATATATGTCCTTATATGCAGGTTTTCCAGAAACTCATAATTTTTTACATCAAATTATGCTTTTGTAAATTTGTATATTTGTATATTTTGAAGACTCTCTTTTGTCTTTCTAACTTTTGTAAGCTCTTAAATTTGTGGATTGTCTTCGTACGTTTGTGCATTATTGTAAAATTGTGGATTTTATGCAAAATGATGCACAATAAAGATTTGGTCGTGCACACCTAAACACACAATTACACAATCTTTGTGTACTATGTCGTAAAAAAGTAGTTTTTTGATGCAACCTTTCGTAAAATTGTCGTTTTTTAATGCAAAGTCCCGTAAAATTGTTTTTTTAATGCAAAGTCTCGTAAAATTGTATATTTTTGATGCACTACCTCGTAAAATTGTAGTTTTTCAATGCATCATTTCGTAAAAGTGTTGATTTTTAATGCACCATCTCCAAAATTGTATAATTCTCATGCATAATCTCGTAAAATTGTTGATTTTTAATGCAATGTTTCGTACAATTGTTGAAATCTAATGCACCATCTCGTGAAATTGTAGTTTTTTAATGCAACATTTCGTACAATTATAGTTTTTAAATGCATACTCTCGTACAATTGTAGAAATTTAATGCAAAGTCTCGTAAAAAAGTGATTTTTAACGCAACTTCACGTTAAATTGTAGAATTTTCATGCATCATTTTGTAAAATTGTAGTTTTTCAGTACATAATCTCGTAAAAGTGTAGATTTTGTATGCAAGGTCCCGTAAAATTGTATAAATTCAATGCATCACTTCGCAAAATTGTAGTTTTTTAATGCAAAGTCCCGAACAATTGTACAATTATCATGCAGTGTCCCGTAAAATTGTGCAATAATCGTGTAGTGTCTCGTAAATTTATATAATTGAAATGCACTACCTCGTAAAATTGTGGACTTTTAATGTAATGTCTCGTAAATTGTTGAGTTTTCATGCAAAGATCCGTAAAATTGTTGAATTCTAATGCACCATTTCGTAAAATTGTAGAACGTCTGTGAGCAAGCATTCAGTCCAAGTACTTCGGAATATGATATATGCATATAAGTGATGTACTATGTGCAGGTTAGTGGAATTTAGGGAATTCACCTACCACATAACTCATGTAGCATTTTGATCATTTTGATCTTGTTAATCACAACCAAAATATTCTTGTATATTACTACATACTAAAAATATAGGTTGAAAATATCTTTGGTTTTGGGAGGTACAATTCACATATCTCTGTATATTGATACATACTAAAACATATTTCCAACCTTTCCACACAAGAACTTGTGAATGAGCAATCACAGATTTTTAAAATATTTTCACTAGTAAAATTACCGTTTTTTCCAGACGAAATTTGGTAAATCAGTTGATCTGGCAATGTAAACTATATATGAAAATAAAATATTACCAATGCAAAGTCACGTAAAATTGTAGACTTCTTATGCATGGTCTCGTACAATTGTAGTTCTTTAATGCAGTGTCTCGTAAAATTGTATTTTTTTAATGCATAGACTCGTAAAATTGTATTTTTTTAATGCAAAGTCTCGTAAAATTGACTAATTTCAATGCATCACTTCGTAAAATTGTAGTTTTTTAATGCAAATTCCCGAACATTTGTACAATTATCATGCAGTGTCCCGTAAAATTGTATAATTTTCATGCAAACAACCGCAAAAATATAATTTTTTAATGCACAAACTCGTAGAATTGCAGTTTTTTAATGCAAAGTCTCGTAAAATTGTAGATTTTGTATGCAAAGTCCCGTAAAATTGTAGAAATTCAACGCAACTTCTCGTAAAATTGTAGAAATTCAATGCATAATCTCGTAAAATTGTAGTTTTCTAATGCATCACTTCGTAAAATTGTATAATTCTCATGCAAAGATCCGTAAAATTATAGAATTATGACTCAAATAATCGTTGCTCGCATAAAATGCGGCAGCCACGGTTTGCGATGCCCTGACCAGTCAAAAATATTCAATGGATTTCTGGTTACGTTTGTTGATGTGGCCTGCTCTCATATTAATTGCTCCAAATTTCCTTGATTTAAGCGGACCTGATCGGTATTTGACCATCCTAGATTCGTATTCCACTATGACCACATGATTGTATGCAGAAGTTTGTGAAATAAGCCAAAATAAATGCCAAGTCCCATAAAAAAAGTGCTTTGTTTTTTTATCGTAGAATCTCGTAAAATGAGAGAATTCTCTTGCAATGAATTCGGTTACAATGACCTGTGCAAAATGTGAATTTTTAATCTAAGGTCTTGTAAAATTATAGAATTTTTTAGGTTATGACTGATAAACTTATCGTTTTATAAATCAAGATCACCAAAAAATTTCCAGATTTTTAATTCAGAATTTCGTGAAAATGTGGTTCTTTTATGTTCGGAATGGTACAATTGTTGTCTTGAAAATAAGAACAGTTGCGTACAATTGGGATTTTGGTATGCAGGATATATGCAGGATTTCGTAATAAATGTTTGAATTTTGATATCAAAAGCCGTAAAATTGTAGTTTGGGTTTTTATGGACAGTTTCATTTTTTTGTGGATTTTTAACGTATGATTTCATATATTTGTGGTTATTTAATGCAAGTTTTTGTGACAATGTAGCTTTCGCATGTCAAATCTCTTAAAAGTTTTTTTTTTGATGTAAAAATTCGTACAAAAGTAAAATTTCCAAAGCAAAGTTGGTTAGAATTCTACAAGTCTATAAATTGTTTGTCGGAAAAACTTCAAAAACTAAGTGACAAAATTTCGAAAGAGATCACTGAAGTGATTAGAGAAATGAAACTGTGCCCAGTGAGTTTTGAGACCCCCATCTATGAACGCTTTTCAATGAAATGAAGTTAAAAGCATTGTTGATAAAACGGCTTGAAAAACGAAATGTTCTTGTACTTTCTAAATCAGTATCCATCAATGGAATCAATGGAATCAATGGAGTCAATGAAGTCAATGAAGTTAATGCATCAGGAGCCTCAATATCAATTCTGAATGCAATAATTCGTAATATTGTACAATCAGTACATTTGATCTTTGAGTATTCATTGATATATAATGCATCAGTTCGTAAAATTGTGGTTTTGGTATGCAAGAAGTCGTAAAATGTTTGAAATTTAATGCAATGTCTCGTAAAATTGTGGTTTTGAATGCATAAAGATGCAACAAAGTCGATTTTTTATGCAAAAGCTCGTACAATTGTGATTTTTTAATGCACAAAGATGCAACAAAGTCGATTTTTTATGCAAAAGCTCGTACAATAGCAGAAATATCATGCAAATGCTCGTAAAATTGTATTATTTTAATGCAAAGACTTGTAAAACTGTAGGTTTTCCATTTACAATCTCGTGAAATTGTAGAAATATCATGCACAGTCTCGTAAAATTGTATAATTTCAATGCAAAGACTCGTAAAATTGTGGTTTTTCCATGTACAGTCTCGTAAAATTGTGGATTTCTGTTTTACATTTGTAAACTTTGTATGCATGGTCTCGTAAAATTGTTGATTTTCAAAGCAAAGTCCCGCAAAATTGTTGATTTTTAATGCACAGTTCCGTAAAAATGTTGATTTTTAATGCAATGTCCCGTAAAATTGTCGATTTTCAATGCAACCCCTCGTAAAAGTATAGAAACCAATGCAAGAATTCGTAAAATTGTTGATTTTCAATGCAAAGTCTCGTACAATTATCGATTTTTAATGCATGGACTGGTAAAATTGTAGAATTCTAATGCAAATTTCTGTAACACTAACGGTTTTTAATGCAACTTTTGTCAACGAGTACCTAGCGTGTACGGATGCAAGGTACTTCGTGGATTTGTTATATGCAGAGTAGTGAAACACGTACGTGTCCGAGATGAATGGGAACTGCAGACTATTATAGAACAAAAGGGCTGTGGGGAACCAGAACAATAGGACCGTACCGAACTTTGACGACCAGAAGAGCATAAGAAGGGGCAATGGCCCAGAGCTAGAAACTTTGGTCTAGTAAGGCACAACTTACGTATCCCTGTATATTGTATATACTGAAATCCAAGCTGAAAACTTTAAGTGAAAACATGGAATTTTAATATGAAGCTTTTCAGATTGATGTCTTATTTATGCAAACTTTCACAAATGTGTTGGTCGTTTATGCACGGTCTTGTAAAGTAGTGAAATTTTGCTGCAGATATTCGTAAATTTGTAGGTTACAAATGAAAATTCTCGTAAAAGTGTGGAAAACTGATGCATGGTGTCGTAAAATTATCGATTTTCAATGCACAATCTCGTAAAATTGTAGAAAACTGATGCAAAGTCTCGTAAAAGTATCGATTTTTAATGTACAATCACGTGATTTGTATACACGTTTTTAAAGCAAATCTTTTAAAATCAAACTTTTTCTAGACCTCTCAATTTTGAAGTGTTGCAAATGAAAATTCAGTTTGGTGAATTGCAACTTATATGCAGTTCACATTGGTAACCATAATTTATCAAGCCAGAATTTCCGTTTCCGCATTATGTACAATTTCAAACAAACCCGGTATATAAATTTTCATTTGTGAATTCTGGAAAAAAAAAAACCTTTGGTGGTTGAATTGTTGTCTTGTAGAATTTTAGAATTTCGTAAATTTATAGACTCGTAAACTTTGTAAACTTTTATGGTACAATGGTAGAGTCATATCGAAAAGTTCTATATTTTTCAAGTAATGTCTCGTGTAATTGGTGATTTTTGATGTAAGGTGTCGTAAAATTGTTGATTTTTAATGCAAAGTCTCGTATAATTGGTGATTTTTCATGCATGGTCTCGTAAAATTGTAGAAATCCACTGCAAGGGCTCGTAAAATTGTAGTTTTTTAATGCAACCCCTCGTAAAATTGTTGTTTCTTCATGTAGAGTCTCGTAAAAGTGTTGATGTTTCATGTAAGGTCTCGTATAATTATAGAAATGCAATGCAAAGTCTCGTAAAATTGTAGTTTTTTAATGCAACCCCTCGTAAAATTGTAGGATTTCAATGCACATTCTCGTACAATTGTAAAATTTCAATGCAAACTTTCGTAAAATTGTTGATTTTCAATGCAAAGGCTCGTAAAATTGATGATTTACCATGCGTGGATTCGTAAAATTGTGGATATTTAACGCAATCCGTCGTAAAACTAACGATGTTTTAAGCAAAAGTACAGTGTTATTTAAAACTAATCAAACCAATATATCAATATGGTTCGTAGCTATTTGCACACATACAGACTATCAAATGAAATGGCATAAAGCTTCACCCCAACGTTTCATACATTGAAGAATTCAATTGTTTTGATAATCTTAAGTCTGGCGAATTGTCTTATATGCACACCAACATTTAGGAATCTTGCAGTACCAACTAAGATTCAAACCGGGCGGAACATGAACTGGTATCCTTGTTTTTTTCTTGGGAGTGAGGGGTTATGTGTATTGGTTTGCTGAATTTTGTTAATGATATTTGAATGATTCTGGAAAACACTGTATACAATTTGATTATGAAGTTTGATAAATTGATGACCCTTTCATGCAACCTTTCACAAATGTGTTGGTCCGTTATGCACTGTTTCGTAAAATAGGGAAATTTAGCTGCAAGTACTCATAAAATTGTAGATTACAAATCCAAATTCCTGTACATTTGTTGGGTTTTTATGCAAATCGTCGTAAAATTGTAGACAACTGATGCATGGTATCGTAAAATTGTGGTTTTTTAATGCACAATCTCGTAAAATTGTTGTTTTTTGATGCAAAGTTTCGTAAAATTGTTGATGTTTCCTGTAAGGTCTCGTAGAATTGTTGATTTTTAATGCAAAGTCCCGTAAAATTGTTGTTTTTTAATGCAAAGTCCCGTAAAATTGTTCATTTTCAATGCAAAGATTCGTAAAATTGTCGATTTTCAATGCACATTTTTGTAAACATGTAAAATTTAATGCAACTAGTCTTCGAGATTTGAATTATGTCGTACAATGGTATTTTTCAAAAGTACATTCTCGTAAAAATGTAGAATTTCAATGCAGAGTCTCGTAAAATTGTTGATTTTCAATGCAAAACCTCGTAAAATTGTAGAAATTCAATGCAAAGTCCCGTACAAAAGTGGTTTTTCAACGCACAGTGTCGTAAAATAGTAGAATTTCAAAGCAAGGTCTCGTAAAATAGTCGATTTTTAATGCACCGTGTCGTAAAATTGTAGTTTTTTCACGCAGAATGTCGTAAAATTGTTGATTGTTAATGCAACATCTCGTAAAATTGTAAATTCTTTAAAAGTACAGATTCGTGAAAATATGAAATTTGTCTATGGTCTTTTAAATGTTGTCAAAAAGGTTTTAGAATAGGTAGAATCAAGGTACTTTGTAGAGTATTGCATATAGACACCTGTTGTATTATATGCAGTACGCTATAGAATAATCACCTTTCATTCCGTTTTCTAGTCTTTCAAGCCAATATTCGAATATTCCTGTATAATAATTGAAACCAAGACGTTTCTTGAATATTCTTTATCTTCGAATTTCTGAAACAATCTTGCTTATTATTGAGGTACCTGGACACATGCTCATCTCTAGTGTTCACCTTGCAATGAAACTCAGTATTCAAGTCTCTGTGGTTCTGAAAATATGCTATTGGTAATGCAGAGTAGGTGAAGCCTTTTGAATTACAGTTCAATCTCTGTAGTGCATCTCAGAGCTGTCGGCCAAAGACGGTTGCAAATAGCACAACGGACACTGCGAGTATGACATGCTTCTTTCGCCTGCTACAGTGAAGGAGTTTGAACCTGTTTCTGAAGCGAAAGCCAAAACAAGGCAAATGCGGAAGAGATGATTAATCAGAGGGATATACACCTGAAGACACTCTTAGGAATAATCCTACGAGTCGGATAAATGCACGCCCATCGCTCTGGAATAAAAGCAAATTTTTTCAGTCAGTTCAAACCTGACTGAGCTATTCTCCACAAACGCTATCAACATTAATAGTCTGAAGAGTTTAGGCCCTGCTTCTTAGCCCCAAATTTTTCAGTTTCGTTGACTCAATCCAATCGTAGTCACTTATTAACTCCCAGTTAGCATGTAGGCTTCATCAGACTCTACCCTGCGATGTCAAAAGTACCCAACTAGTCGCGCGACGCCTTCTTTGGTACAAGCTTCCCATCAACGTATAACTCACATTTCCCAGTATAGGTTTTTATAAACTGGGCGTGGTTGTCACGGGAATGTTTCCCATTAAAGTGATAAGCACATGAGTATCTTGATCCATATTTTAGACTAAAGTCATGGTCATTTTTTGGACTTGGAAATTGTTGATTTGAGAATATATTGAGACAAGAACGTGAAAAAAATAGATATTATGCTATGATGGAGTCATGTAAAAATGGGAGTTTCTCAAAATGAAAAGGTGTAAAAGAGAGAATGTGTTAAATCCACCATAGGCAGGACCCTGCCTGTTAATGTATTACGAAGCCTCTCAGTCCAATCGTTACAAAGGTGTTTTGGAGTATTACCATCAGAGCACTTCGTGCATAGATGGTCTCTTTTGAACATTCCAAAATAATACTTTCTATTGTTCTGGTGGAGACTTTTTGGAACCCACGTTTCTCTCAAAGTTATATAAGTCACTCCGGTTCCGTTTTTGAGGAGCCATCAACGAATATAAGAAGTTAGGCATAAACGTGTTAAAAGAACATAACAGAATGTGCAAAAAAAGGAATGTGTAAAAATGTAGTTTGTGGATTTATGGCTTATCTTATAGTGACACAACTTTCTGTTTTGTGAAATTAAAGATTTGTGACTTTGTGACTTTGTGACTTTGTGAATTTGTAATTTTGTGATTTTGTGATTTTATGACTTTGTCATTTTGCGATTTTATGATTTTGTGATTTTATGACTTTGTCCATTTTGTACTACTTATTTTGGTGTAATCGTGTATCATTACTGTTGTGTGAAACTGCAGATAATTGTGTAATTTTTCAGTGGTGATTTTGTGGTTTTGTGGTAATTTATATTTGTAAACATATGAAATTGAAGAATTGTATCTAAAAATTGTGAAACTGACTCGTAAAAAGTGGGGTAAATTTGGTGGATTTGTCGTAAGTTAATGGATTTTTGATGCAAAGTTTCGTAAAATTGTAGATTTTGTATGCAAAATATCGTAAAATTGTTGATTTCCGCTGTACAAAATCGTAAAATTGTAGCTTTTGATGCACATTCCCGAATAATAGTACATTTGTCATGTAAAGTCTCGTAAAATTGTTGATTTTGCATGCACAGTTTCGTAAATTTGTAGAATTCAAATATAAAACATCATAAAATTAATGATTTTTAATGCAAAATATCGTACAATTGTTGATTTTTCATGTAAGGTGTCGTAAAATTGTTGATTTTGTATGCAATGTCTCGTAAAATTGTTCATTTTTGACGTAAAGTCTCTCAAAACTGTTGATTTTTACTGCAAAGTCACGTAAAATTGTTGATTTTCAACGCACAGTCTCGTTAAGCTATAGAAATATCTCGTAAAATTGTATAATTGTATCGTAAAATAATGGAATTTAATGCAACATCTCGTAAAGTTGTAGAATTTCAATGCATAGAGTCGTAAAATTGAGGTTTTTAATGCACAAATTGGTACAGTCAAAGAGATTTATAAAAAAAATTTATAAAAACGTCAAGTTCTAAAGCAAATTCTCGTGAATTCATAACTTTTGTCGTACCAAAGTAGTTTCTAACGCACATTCTCGTAGAATTCTTAGAATTGCATCATATAAAATTGGATTTTCAAATTAAAAAATTCAAAAAAGACCGGATAATAATACATTTTCTCGTAAAAGTTTATATTTATAATGATAAATGTCGTGAAAATTTGTATTTATGATGTTAAATGTGGTAAAAGTGGTGATTTCTAATGCAAACTCTTGTGAGATGGTGAAGTATCAATGCCACTTGTCGTGAAAGTGTGAAATATCAATTCCATTTTCTCATCAGGATTCATATTTATTTTAACCTATGTTTTGATAATAATTTATAAGGATATGTATGTTGTATTTATGTTGATAAAATACCACCTACTGTTTTTCTCTGGGGTGCCACGTGACTTTGGTCATGTGAACGCTCTCCCCCAATATAACACAAGCTCATGTTCTTTTTATAAGGCCACCATAAAATGTATAACGGCTACTAAGTCAACCTTTCTATTATTAAGTAAAGAGATGGTTCTGATGTATGTACTATGGAGTTGAACTGATTTCTTTTTAACATCCCCAATGTTGAGAAATAGGAGCCCTGGCTCCCTATTTCCCTGAGACCGCGGTCACTCACGTGACTGTGGTCGTGTGAAGACTCACCCCAATATAAAAGGACAAGCTCCCGCTATTTTATAAGAGTATCCAGAATATATATCAACTGAGGGAGGACATACCAAGATGTCTCCCAACACCAGACCCACCAATATTAACTAGTGTAGAGGTACTGATGTTTACTGAGGACGTGGACTGATTCTCAACATTCAAAAAGACTGTACACACCATTTATGACCCTCACATTTGACCCTCACATTTGACCCTCACATTTACCCTCACTATCAACATCCATTTACCCTCACTATGAACATCCATTGACCCTCACTATGATTATCCATTGATATTCACTATGATCATCCATTGAAACACCCACCTGTATCTCACTAATAATCACTAAATCTAGAGTCATCATGATTTCTATTTTATGGTATACATTTTTGTGGTAGGTCTGTTTTTGGTGGTATATATTTGGTGGTATATTTTTGATGGTACAGTGTTTTTTAGAACTATTCAAATCAGCGCGGCCAAATGTTCAAACCACACTAAGCAAAATTAAACAACCCAATAGTTCGACAACTTACTGTTTTTGATATTTAATAAAGGCTTCATGTAACATAACATAAATAGGTTATTTAAGATCCTTGATCTTTACCACCATTTCTAAGTCGTAAGTACAAACCCGAACTTTAATTATTGGTGTCCTTAATTTTGCTAATTTGGTTTGAAACATATTGTCAAACTGGTGTGAATTAGTATTCAAAAAGACTGTATGTACTGCATTTGGGAGTTTTGCAGTACGGAACTGAAGTGGTTTTATTGTGTTGAGAAAGTAGCACTGGTGTTTCTCTTATACCGCAATCACTCACGTGACTTTGATCATGTGAAGGCTCACCACACCTCAATATAAAAGGACAAGCTTCCGCTATTTTATAATACCACCAAAAAAATATACATCAACCTAGTGATGACATACCAAGATGTCTCCTCACACCAGGCCCACCAATATAATTAGTAAAATGGTAATGATGTTCATCAATGACTTGGATTGATTCCTCTACATATTGTTATCATGTATATAACAACTTGGGAGGGGATATGTAATTAGTGAAATATTGGTTTGTTTAATTTTGCTAGTGTGGTCCGAAACATTCTTTTGCGTAGGTTTGAATCGTTTCGAATAACACTGTATCTAAAGGGTTTTCTAATGTATGCAAAAATTCGCACAAGTGGTTAATATAAATCTCATCCCACTGGAGCCATAAAAAAGCGATTTAACCATTCTGTAACCAGACCATAAATCTAACAGATACAAAATCAATTGTGGCCTGTAATTATCACACTAAATTGTCACCTGTAATTATCACACTAAATTGTCATACTAAGTTAACACACTAAGTTAACACACTAAATTGTCACACTAAGTTAACACACTAAATTTGTTGAAATTGTGGAACATGCGATGAGGGACCTGCATTTGTACGGGTACTGTATGTTCCAATGAAGGCATTCAGATGAAACAATGTTAGGTTTTGTTCAAAGGACACAATTACTTACTAAGCTGCGTTGGGCTCTGGTTCAGCCCTAGTTGGAATCGTGTCTAACTCTGGGGCATTGTTCTCTTTGAAGACAATGTAGAAGGGAGAGAAAGACGAGAGAGGGAGCGGTTTAGGGCTCCCGAGGGACCCAACTATATATAGAGAGGATCCCGCTCAGGTTTGAGCGGTATCAATTGTGAGAATAGTTCACTGATATCTAGTTTAGAGACGAATATAAGTGACCTAAGATGAATCCCCAAGCACCATACTTAAGAGAGCTATTGGAATCCAATACCATAACAATTCCGACTTACCAGAGAGTATACGGTAATTCTCAACAAAATTGTCATACTAAATTGTCATACCAAATTGTCATACTAAATTGTCACACTTAATTGCCATACTAAATTGTCATACTAAATTGTCATACTAAGTTGTCAGTTATTTGCATACACTTCATGCTGTTAGTATGAATACTAAAACGATAATGCTTGTTATGTTTGATTGTCACAATCAGTTATAACAACTAGAAGCAATATTAAATTGTCACAATCAAAAGTGTACGGTTCTCTTAGATCTACCATAAGTAGTACCCTACCTATTAAGATATTATGAAACCTCTCTATCTGATACAATGACCATTATTATTACTCAGCTTCCAATCCCAGACTTCTACTCCGCCCGATTGTACGGAGTAGCAGAATGAGCTGAGGTGATTAAAACAATGGTCTCGAAGTAGTTATTACGCCGCAATCACTATTCTTGAAAACACTAAAAAAGCAGCTCCGATTCCTCGCTTGAGGAATCACCACTTGAGGAATCACTGCTTAAGGAATCATTGGCAAATAAACATACTAACTAGAGTACCTGACGTAACCGGAGTCTAACAAGAATCTAATAGGTTCATGCTGTTAGTATTAATACTAGTACGTCACTGATTATCATGCTTGGATATCCCCTCTGTCCACTTAACAATATTTTGATGGACTATATGTTTGATTGGAGTTATGATTGTGTTTAAAAATAGAAATAGAAAATGGAAATGAAATAGAAATTGGGTTTTAGAAATGAAATAGAAATGGGTTTTAGAAATAATATGAAATGGTTTTTGTGGATTGGTACTAAGTTGGGATTTGGTTCCTTGATCAATCATAGAGGAGGGGACTCTCATGATCCAAGAGCATGTCTTTTTGGATGAATACAGATAACGTACCTTTCAAGTTAGAATTTGAAATGGGAATTTGTTTGTTTGGGGAAAAAAAAAATTGAAGTAGTGGAAAAAGAATAGTAAGGGAAATTTAAAATTTTATAATTTGTGGAGGGGAGGGGGAGCTTGGTTTATATAGTTCGCATGGTTACAATGGCTGCGAAATATTGGTCTGCTGAACTTTGTGGTTGGTGTACAATCACATTTGTAACATGGATTTTTATGGATTTTGGTGGATTTGTGATTTCATCGCAAACATTTCTTTCGGTAGCTTTTTGTGGACTTTATCTATGTTTGTGTTTGAACACAAGAAGAGAATACTATAGATTGTTGATGATATTCGGTGTGAGAATATTGTGTTAAAACCTTACTTAAAATGGTTTATATGCAGGATATATTGAATCATTAAAATTTTTTCTTCTTTTAAAATTTGGTTTACCCATTAAAGCTTGCTATTCCTCAAGCCATGGGTTAGCCACACGCTCTTTGATTGCTGTTTTTCAACACGCCCTCTGAAGGACAATCTCCCATTTGACCTTACTCCCTTAAATCTTCGAAGACAGGTCTAGCAAGGGACCTGTTTGGTAAACATGTCTGCGACGTTTTTGCTTGTATGGACATATTCCACTGTAGCCTTCTTTTCCTTTATAACGTCTCTCACAGCAGATATGTGTAACATGATATGTTTTGATCCCTCGTACTTCTTGGAACTCTTCACTGTCTTGATGCCCTGATTAGCTATCAGATAATAATTGAATCATATGGTAACGATCAATTTCTTCTAACAAATGTTGGACCCACAATGCTTCAACCACTGTCGTTTTAAAAAGCTGGTAATTCTGCATTAAATGTGGAGACAGCAACTGTTTTCTGTAACTTGGATCTCCACAGTACTGGTGATCCACCAAACATTATTATGTACCCTGTAATTGATCCATATCCTTCATCAGCTTCCGAAGCAAAGCTTGCCTCAAAGCATGCGACAAGATTTTGAGATGTCGTAGGCACGTATATGATGATCCCAAAAGTTGTTATTCCTTTGAGGTAGTGGAGTACTCTTTTGGTAGCGGTTACCCTTTTAGGAGCCACCAAATATTTGTTTAACAGGTCCTTTAGGTATCTGGAAAGTTTCAGTACAATGTAGTTGATGTCAAAACGAACAGTGTTTGCAGCAAAGAGTAGGCTGCCAATTATATATTGGTATTCCGTTCCATCACAAGGTTTTTCTTCATCTCTATCAGTTGTATCTTTCTCAAATCCTTTCACTTCCGCTGGTACAACATTTGAACGACATTACATAATAAAACATTATTTAGAGATATATAATTTGAATAGGCATATTAACATATTTTATGATGAAATAATAAATTGAAATTATGAACTGTTTGAGGTATACTAAGATATCACCAAGTGTTAGTCCACCATAGGCAGGACCCTGTCTATGAAGGTATTATGAAACCTCAGCCCGAATATGGTTACAATGTTGATACGGCATTTGGCCATCTATACTCGAAGTGTGCCGATGGCTCCTTTCGAACATTCCAGAATAATGCTTCCTATCAGTCTGGTGGAAAGTTTTTCGGTCACACGTTTCTCTCAAAGGTATATAAGCCACTCCGGTTCCTCTCTTAAGGAACCATCAACGAATATAAGAAGTTAGGCATAAATGTATTAAAAGAACATATCCCCAAGAGCCAGACCCACCAAAACACCTCATAATGATATTACCACAATGGACACTAACAATTATTTTTCACTTTTTGAAGTGAATTTCTACTACTCACTAATTCTCACTACTAATAGTAAATAGTACTACTATTCACCAGAATTACTACTACTGATTCTACTACTCATTAATACTACTACTACCTGTTGAGAATGAGCATTGACTGATCATTTCAGGAATTGGAAAGTACACACTCTTCGAAAGTCTAGACTATGCTACACTTTCCTTTAGAGTGTGATTCACCTCTTAGAAACCATATTGTGTGCTTTAACTTCCTATAGAATGTGTTACACCTTACTTTAGTGTCTTGATGAAGGTTTAAGCTCCTGTTGAGGAAGGTTTGGCTTCAGTGAAAGACAGAAAGTCTAACAGAGGAATTCCTGGACTATATAAATTGGAACTCTATCCACAATCCTAGTGTTAATTCTTTAATCAATCAGAATATTATCTGGGAAGACATCATTATGTCTTCTACTCCCAGACCCACCAGAAACAGCTCTCGTGTACCTCCTCAAGTATACACATATCTTGATGAGACTATGAACTTCATGAACATTCTTAAGTATAGTCCTCTGAACTATACTCCGTGGTTATTGAAAGGACCACCTGATGTTCCCGAGTTGCGGACACATGACGAGATAAGAAATTTACCCTACCCAGTACTGCATATAGTAATGATACTGACTACTGATTACTGATTACTGACTACTGATTACTGATTACTGACTACTGATTACTGATTACTGATTACTGACTGTTGACTGTTGAACATGTGAGATGTCCTAACCCGCTTGTTTAGGTAAGGGTTGCCTGTATGGCAGCGGAATGGGACAAAGGGACAAGTCTCATAAGGTTCCGAAGAATATGTATGTGTGTGGACGGATAGTATAAACCGAGGCTTGGCATTAGGAGTCATAGGTTTGGGGGTTTGACTCCAGACAAGTAATTAACAAGTCCGGTACAGGAAAATTGAAATCAAGACTTCCCAAAATATATAAAGAGGGGAACTCGCTCATGGTTGAGGAGTATCGACTAAGACCACAAAGACAGACATTCTACTCTATATAAGTCGCACAAGTTAAAGAAGACATTAAGAGAATGAACAGTAATGTACCAGAATTGATAACACTCTTAATAATTTTAAGATAGGCGTTACAGTCTATGCGAGTGTTTATGGACTTTCTCAACACATTTAGTGAATTACCTGTATTAATAGTTCCTGTTAAAAAATTAACCCAATAAAGAATATAAGTACATATGAGGCAATCGAATATTTCCATGTTTTAAGATTTTAGAATATTGAATTGCTTTTGGGATTATTAATCTGAATTGTTTTGTCTTGTTGGTCTCAATCGTGTTGTCTTATTGGTTTGAAACATATTGTTACGCTAGTTTGAAGCATATTGTCGCACTGGTTTGAATGGCTTTAAAAAAGACTGTATTAGACATATTCAAGGATAGAACACTAAGTGCTACTGTATGCATAGATACAATGATTTTCAAAATGATTCAAAACCTTCTCTATACAGATTAGATTCTAGTCTTGAATACATATTGTTACAGAAATGTCACTGCCTGTAGTATCTCAGGGAATCGCTTCAAAGGCGTTTTTCCAAAAGGTAAATGCCTTTAACTCTATGCTGACCGTCCCTCAGAAACGGAGCCATTTAAGAGTATCAGAATTTTGAATTCTCTATAGTGAAGGTTTCTGTGATAACAAATAAAGCCATTTGGTTTGAAAGACTGTATGAAGGGTCACGAAGCTTTCTGAATCATTGGTTTGTTTAATTTTACCTGGGTGGTTTGAACCATTCTGTCTTTTTAACTAAAAAACATGTTATCGTGTTGGTTTAAAGTGGTATGGTGCTAGAGTCCTAGTATTAAGTATAGAGTAGTAAGTATAGAGTAATAAGTATAGAGTATTAAGTATAGAGTAGTAAGTATAGAGTAATAAGTATAGAGTATTAAGTATAGAGTAGTAAGTATAGAGTAATAAGTATAGAGTATTAAGTATAGAGTAGTAAGTATAGAGTAATAAGTATAGAGTATTAAGTATAGAGTAGTAAGTATAGAGTAATAAGTATAGAGTATTAAGTATAGAGTAGTAAGTATAGAGTAATAAGTATAGAGTATTAAGTATAGAGTAGTAAGTATAGAGTAATAAGTATAGAGTATTAAGTATAGAGTAGTAAGTATAGAGTAATAAGTATAGAGTATTAAGTATAGAGTAGTAAGTATAGAGTAATAAGTATAGAGTATTAAGTATAGAGTAGTAAGTATAGAGTAATAAGTATAGAGTATTAAGTATAGAGTAGTAAGTATAGAGTAATAAGTATAGAGTATTAAGTATAGAGTAGTAAGTATAGAGTAATAAGTATAGAGTATTAAGTATAGAGTAGTAAGTATAGAGTAATAAGTATAGAGTATTAAGTATAGAGTAGTAAGTATAGAGTAATAAGTATAGAGTATTAAGTATAGAGTAGTAAGTATAGAGATATCTTATATTACTTTTTAAATCTACTAATCATTTATTATATTCTATTAATTTATTACCTAATAAATGACATTCTGATTTACTAAATAAATTTATAATGTTTTGAATATCAATCATTTTATGATTAAAAAATGCTCAGCCGAGGAATTTAGGAATTTTAACAATTAAACATTAGATATTTTCTTGCTTCTTTATATTCACCTATTTCTAAAGCCGTAACTGTTAGATCCACAATAGGTAGAACACTACCTATTGATGTATTATGGAGCCTACGATGTCCGATTTTGTCATTGTCTATTACAAATGCCAATAATGTGATACGGCATTTGGCCATTATGACAACTCGTGAGTCAGAGGCCTCTTTCGAACATTCCAGAATAATGCTTCCCATTGTTCTAGTGGAGAGTTTTTCGGTCACACGTTTCTCTCAAAGTTATATAAGCCACTCTGGTTCCTCTCTTGAGGAACCTTCAACGAATACACGTTTAAGGCAATTTACGTTATAAAGAACAGAACACTAACTCTTCTATTTTAATAATAAAAATAGTCAGGAATTCTTTTTCTATTCTTCCCTATTTCAAAGTTTGTTCTTATTTCTTGATTTAATATTTTTGAAATTACTTTTTTATTATTTGTTTGAATTTACCCACTTATCATTTTAAATTTAAAGATATAGAATATCTTGTGACTAAAATAATTGATATATTGGACTATATATTTTTAATTGTACGTCTTTTTTTTTTGTGCCTCAAACCTTAGCTGCTTGCTTTACTATATTTATAAACAATTTGATACTTATCAAGGGGATAAACAAAGCTTATTGGTAAATCATGAGATATTAAACCCAATGTATCTTAAAGCTATATTCTATTTTTTTCTCAAGAGTATGGTTCTCAAAATAAGATACAATTTTTTACATTAAAGTTAACGGAAGTTCAATTATAAGTTTTAGAATCTATTAAAAAATTCTTAATAAATGAATTTAATTTCTAAAATTAGGAAAAATATAATGAATAAAGAATTATCTAAACGAGAAAATGTTAGACCCACCATGGGTAGTACGCTACCCATGTAGATGTTTAAACCCAGCACTGGTCGATCAGAACGACCTCCATTCCTCCATGCCGGACTAGTCTATATAAGGTGCGATGGTTCCTCCTTGAGGAATCATCGACGAATAAACATACAAAACACACAAAACAGAGTACTGGACGTAACCAGAATCTAACAGAAAAATATAAAATATGATTAAATAGTAAATCAGGTAAACTATATATAAATTATATAGAATTAAGATTATCTAATATTAAAAAAAATCCATTAAATTATTATTTGTTAGACCCACCATGGGTAATAAGTATAGGGTAGTTTAAGTATGAAGTGGAGTTAAGTAGTATTACAGTATCATGGGTAGTAAGTATAGGGTAGTATTAAGTATGAAGTGGGGTTCAGTAATATTATAGTATCACGAGAATTATACTCTTGGTGTTCAGAAGTCAGATTTACAATCACTAAGTCAGACTAGGACTTGGTGTGTATAGTAGGGAACTTCATCGAACTCATTCAACTTTCTTCTACTCATATAACTTGAGTATGGTACGACTCAACTTGGGCTTGGACCTACTTCGTCTCTTCTTGTTCTACTCAACTTGTTCTTAGACTAGAGGTACTTCTCTCTTCGTTGTCCTGGTCTTTATTTCTACAGAAAATGTATTAGTTCGTGTTTTAACAGCCCAAGACTTTGTAAGACTGTGCAAGACTCTGCAAGACTGTGCAAGACTGTGCAAGACTGATAGCTAGATATGGCTATAGACCACAACTAGACGTGTAGACTCGATTATAACCTTACTTGGTACCAAAGTAGATACCCAAGATCAAGGCCAAGATCACAATAATGATCACCACTATAAAGAGACACCACAACTTCTTCTTACGTGCCTTCTTGGCCGAAACAACGGCCTTTTGTGTATGGCCCACACCCTGCTCGATATCGTGCTGGGCATTACCCACTTGCTCCTCAATCTGTTGGATAGGTTGGTCTTGCTCAATGACCAACTCTTCCATATCATGGAACAACTGCGTCAACTCGGCCATGGTCTTTTCCAACTTCAACAATTCACGGTGACGGGTTTGCACCTCATTCAACACCGTACGAGCTTCTCCTCTTCTGTTGCTTTGCATCATGGCCTGTTGGAAGATTTGTTGGTTACCACTACCATCTTCAACCACAGCACGGATCTCTTCAGGCGTGGCATCCGGCTTCACTATACGGAATTGTCTCTCTGCCTGCACCTTCGTCTGCTCTCTGTTGTTACTCTCGGTCAACCGGTACTTTTGAATCAAGTCCAAGAAACTCTTGCGGATATTCTCAGCCTGGTCCACCTTCTGCGGGTTACGCGATTGCGCCGCCTGCGTCTGGACATTCTTGATCCGCGACTTGAGCTCGTTTTGCAAACTGGTGGCTTCCAATATCAACAGATCAATCTGCCGCGACGAGTACTCACCATCATCCTCATTCAAGTCCAACTCCTGCAAATGGTTTCTCTGTTTGTTGGCAATCAAATCTACAAGGTTGGAGTAATTATCCAACTGTGTATTGATGTCCTGGATTTCATTCATGAACCCAACAAAGTCGTTTTCCTCCTCATACTTGTAATTGTTCATTTCATACGAGCCGCCGCTAGTGCCAGTTCCGGCTGAGCCTTTGTTATAGTAAGGGTTGCTCATTAGGGACGGTGGTAAAAAGACTGAGTGGGGGGAGGGGGGTGTGTTTTTTTGGGGTGTTTTCGGGGGGTGGTGGTGGGGGGGGACCGGTGTATTAAGGGAAGGAAAACGAAGTATAACGAGAAGAAGACCACGCTTTTCGTTTGGCAGTGTACAAGGAGCTGGACGTGTTTTTTGGCGCGAACTTGGCCAAATGAGGTAATTGCTGCAGTTACTGCGACTCTTTACGCTTAGCCTACGCATCGCTTATAAGCCATTTGGACGATACTCTAGAATATGAACATGAATCACTGAAACATTTTTGGAATTTGTTACTTAATGAAACTTGTTTTTTCTGAAACATGGTTGAAACATGATTAACATGATTGAAACATGGGTACAAAAAGATTGAAACATGGTTGAAACATGGTTGAAACACACCTAACACTCTTGAAACACTATGAAACATGGTTGAAACATGAACTACTTGAAACACTACTGAAACGTCAAACATACGCCTTACAAAAATTACTTTAAACTTCAATAATAGCATATTCTCTTATATCGTCGTCAACATTAAGGTTGATCACCTGATATGCTGACACTCGAGAATTCCGCATCCTGCATCTACTCGCCAGGGTTTCATTTTGCAATGCCCACTACTTCGTACTCGTATAGCTGAGCCACCGTCAATCGGAATGTTTATATGCAGGCTTCGGCTATGTTAATCACGAATATACCATTCCCCCTATTTAATTTATTTTTTTTTGACATTCCTGGAATTAATTTAGACGGGGTTCGTTTCTTTTTTTTTTTATTGTCTTTTTTTTGAAGGTGATGAATTTAAAAATAAATTAATGATAAAATTGAGTGTAGGAATAAAAACGTGTTTAAGACCCGTACATCCCGAAAAAAAAAGATGTACAGATGTTCAGATGTTCAGATGTTCAGATCATCAGATCTTCAGATCATCATCTCGAGAATCCCGTAATGGTACTTTTCCCCTTTCCAAAAATGTAACCATATCCATATGCTGTTTTTGTAGTAAGCAGAAATATCTTTTGTGGGAAGATGTTTATTTGGTGGTGATGGTGGTGATGGTAGTGGTGGTGATGGTGATGGTAGTGGAGGCTGTGTTTTATGCAGGACAGAAGGTTCCAGACACTAGAAAAAAGCAATAGTAAACTATAAAAGATATGATATAGTAATTTATTAGTTTTATTATAGATGAAATGGTTAACTAGATTGAGACTAGTACCTACTATGGAGTATTGATACCATTGATTATGGTAATTACTATAGTGTTATTCAAAACGATTCAGACCTACGCAACAGAATGATTCGGACCAAGAAGACAGAATGATTCGGACCACACTCAAATTTATAAAAGCCACTCCGGTTCGTCTCTTAAGGAACCATCAACGAGTATAAGAAGTGAGGCATAAATGTATTGAAAGAACATAACAACTATATGTATTAACACTATGTCATACTATGTTCACAATATGTCACACTATATTAAAAGCATGTCACACTAAGTCAGACTATATTAATACTATACTCACATTGTGTTCAGACTATGCCCATACTATGTCATACTATGTCACACTATGTCACACTATGTCACACTATGTCACACTATGTCATAATATTGAAACCTTACACGATATTAACACTGTCAAACTATTCACTTTATTCACATTATGTCATACTTTAAACTACATTAATTCTATACTCACAATCAACACCTATCTAATGATTTCTATAGATTGCTACTTACTACTTACTACCTACTACTGACTACTTACTACTTACTACTTACTACTTACTACTTACTACTTACTACTTACTACTTACTACTTACTACTTACTACTTACTACTTACTACTCACAACTCACAACTCAATACTTACTACTTACTACTCACAACTCACAACTCAATACTCATACTCAAAACTCTATGGTGACTTCTGAACAACAATATACTTAAAAAAAGTGTTGAGAATGAGCAATGAATGATCATTCCAGAAATGGAAGGAGCACTCTTACAAAGTATAGAGTTTGCTCCGCCTTCTTTTGGTTTGGTGTTTCTTGATGAAGGTTTAGCTACAAAATGAAACATATTGAAGAAGGTTTAACTTTAGTGAAACACTGAAAGTCTAGCAACGTTTCTGGACTATATAAAATGGAACTCTCGTACAATCCTAGTGTTAATTAAGTAATTAATCACAATAATTATTTGAGCCGTAGTACTGATTCTACTGACCCCCCCCCTTTACTAATGACTGACTCCATTATACTAATATGTAATAAAATCGAACATTCACAGCTGGTTAAAACTCAAACAAACCAATAATTCACTACTTATAGTTTTTTTTCAAAATATTTCAAACCAACCTCTAGATTTAAAAATACAGAATCTTGACTTTTAATGATGGTCATTTTAATGATGGTTGGTTTGTGTCAAACATTATGTCATTTGATTTTAAAGACTCTGTGAAGGAGTACAAAACTGTTTGAGTTATTGGGTTGTTTAATTTGGCTAGTTCTGGCTCTAAACATTTTGTGGCACTGGTTTGAATAGTTTAGAAAATCACTGTACAGTTTTTTCCAATATCATTCAAACCACATTAGCAAAATTAAACAAACCAATCCACATAACCCTCCACTCCCAAGAAAAAGAAGAAAGGAAACTGGTTCATGTTACGTCTCGGTTTGACTCTTACTTGGTATTGCAAGACTCTTAAATGTTGGTGTACATATGAGGCAATCCTCCAGATTTCCGATTTCAGAATATTGAATTCAACTGAAGATATCTGTGAAACATTACGCCATTGTGTGTGAGTCGACGCCAAGTTTATGAAAAGGCTTGTTTTAAAAGGCACTGTACTTCTACGACTACTACTTCTACGACTACTACTTCTACGACTACTACTACTACTACTACTACTACTACTCCTTTAATCATACAACTGGTAGTGCTATACTAATAGTACTGGATACTGATTACTGAATATAATCAGTGACTACTGACTACTGATTGCGGACTAGTGGATATTGACTAATAATACAGACTACAGACTATGACTATGACTATGACTATGACTAGTATACTGGCTATGACTACTGGTTGCAGGCTACTAGATATTTACTACAACTACTACTAGTACTACTAGTACTACCAGTACTACTACTGCTAATACTACTACTGATTGTGGAGTACAGTTTTTTCCAATATCATTCAAACCACATTAGCAAAATTAAATAAACCAATCCACATAACCCCTCAAACAAGAAAACCAGTTCATGTTCCGTCCCGGTTTGACCCTTAGTTGGTACTGCAAGACTCCTAAATGTTGGTGTCTACATATTGGTGTACATATGAGGCAAGACGTCCTAATGCTAGACCTATTACAGGTAGACACACTACCCAGAGAGGTATCTTTCGAGCCTACGAATGCCAGTGACTCACCCAATGCACCTTAAGCCGTGACTTGTTCTCATCGGTTCACTTTACCTCGTGACATGGCGTTTAACCTCCCTGCTTGACTCTCTGGTATTCACTGGCTAGCTAAATAATTACTCGGATTCCCATTTATCGGGAATCCATCAATGAATGAACATAACTCCCAGTATTAGACGTATTCAAGAATCTATCAGTAACCATTCTGTTAGCTTAGTTACTTCGTATGCATAAGAAGAGAAGCAGACTCCCTGGAGATCCCTAATCGGGATTCTCTAGAGCCAATAGGATTCTCTAAACCCAATAGGATTCATGAAGTGAACTCTATTCGGAAGGCTCGCTGTTGTGCCATACTACAGCAGAAAAGTATATAGAACTTACAGGTTCGGCTGAGTAGAAGGTTCTTAGAGATTCCTCTAAGTCATACCATCGTATTTGAATATTGTCAACGAGTATCTAGCGGGTACGGATGCAAGGTACTTCGTGGATATGTTGTATGCAGACTAGCGAGAGCTCGTGTGCAGGAGGGTAAGTGAAAACTCTTCACTTACCTCGCACCGACTTAACTCCTTGGTCTTGTAAGGTACGACTTACATATCCCTGTATATCATATATACTAAAACACGAGTTAACAAATATACAGCTGATATAACATTGTTTCACATCCCATAACCTGTTTAAAAGTTCTAACATTTTTGATCAATGGAACAGTGTATTTTTGTTCAATGGAACAGTGCTTTTTTGCTCAATGGAACAGTGCTTTTTTGCTCAATGGAACAGTACATTTTTAACCAATTTGGCTGACTGACTGCTCACAAGCCAAAACGCGAAATTATGGTAATTCGCAGCAAAATCAAGAACAGAAAAAAACACACACACACACACACAGAGAGAAGTAACTAAGCATCGAAAAAGAGAAATTTAAAAAGAAATTTTTAATAATGGAATTTGCTTAAAAAAAATATATTCTTCATCTATACCTTCTAGCCATGGTTACGAACCCTGGTGTTTTGTTTTTGTTAATTTTGTCCGTTTGAGTTTGATTTATTGGTTATGAGCCCTTCCCTATTCTTTTTTCCGTTCTCGCAACCGTGTCCCACTTTCCACTATCAGTCGTACACACGCACACACAGTCAACGAGTGACACACACACACACACAGAGTCAACGAGTGACTGGTGTAAATGAACTCATAAAGCACTTCCTTTGTGGATTCTTTTGTGGATCAGTTGTATACAGAACAAAAAAGAAGTATGTGCAGGATATTAGTAAGTGGGTGAGGAGGAGAGAGTGGCCAAGAAGTTTTTCCTTAAAAAGAACACTCTCAAAGTGACCACTCAAAGTGACCACTCAAAGTGACGGTTGTCCTGGTGCCGCAACTGTCGTTGCGAATCTGTCGTTGCGGATCTGGCGTTATCAAATCTACAAGAAAACAACATATCGAGTTTTTCTGCTATTGATCTCCAGAATTGGTCTAAGTGTTATGATGATATTGGGTAGAGACAATAAAGTTTCTTATTCATATTATTATTACTTTGGTTTACTTATCATTGCATTACATCAGACTAGTACTGAAGTGTACTCTAGTGAGTGACATGTGGACAAGTCAAGCCCCAGTCTCTCCCACAGATTCATCTGTCTAGGTACCAGTCTAGATCTTTTCGACCACTCAAGTGACCACTCAAGTGACTACTCAAGTGACCACTCAAGTGACTACTCTCAAGGTGCTCAGTTTCAAAGCGAGAAACTATAAACGGCCTCGTCATTATGAAATGAAATGTGTATTTGGATTAGTACAACTCTATTATGGTTTTTTCTACTTACATATACTAGTCCTTCCAGTCACTACTTTTCTTACATGTTCTACACCATATAATAGTCCTCACGAATCCCTAGTACTTCCTGATATTAGTACATCCAGATATTAGTACATCCTTATATTAGTACATCCTTATATTAGTACTTCCTTATATTAGTACTTCCTTATATTAGTACTTCCTTATATTAGTACTTCCTTATATTAGTACTTCCTTATATTAGTACTTCCTTATATTAGTACTTCCTTATATTAGTACTTCCTTATATTAGTACTTCCTTATATTAGTACTTCCTTATATTAGTACTTCCTTATATTAGTACTTCCTTATATTAGTACTTCCTTATATTAGTACTTCCTTATATTAGTACTTCCTTATATTAGTACTTCCTTATATTAGTACTTCCTTATATTAGTACTTCCTTATATTAGTACTTCCTTATATTAGTACTTCCTTATATTAGTACTTCCTTATATTAGTACTTCCTTATATTAGTACTTCCTTATATTAGTACTTCCTTATATTAGTACTTCCTTATATTAGTACTTCCTTATATTAGTACTTCCTTATATTAGTACTTCCTTATATTAGTACTTCCTTATATTAGTACTTCCTTATATTAGTACTTCCTTATATTAGTACTTCCTTATATTAGTACTTCCTTATATTAGTACTTCCTTATATTAGTACTTCCTTATATTAGTACTTCCTTATATTAGTACTTCCAGATAGTAGTACTTCCTTATATTAGTACTTCCTTATATTAGTACTTCCAGATATTAGTACGTCCTGAATATGTACCTGATCATATGACCAATATGCTATAATATAATTCTAGTGTATCATACTTCATGAGTCTGGGTGAGAGACTGGTTTGTTAGTAATAACCTTCGCTACCATGCTATATTAACACTGTAGTTGCTGGATACTAGTGTCGATTAAGGAGCGCACTTGACCCAGTTGATCCCCGACTCCTGACTCCTGACTCCCGACTCCTGACTCCCTGACTCCCTGACTCCCTCACTCACCCTCACTCACCTCACCCTCACTCACCTCACACTTACATTCAACCCTCACACTTACATTCAACCCTCACTTACACACACTCACACCTCACACTTTCACACCTCACACTTTCAACCCTCACTCACACTCACAGTCTCACACCTCAAAAACTACTACACCATACCACGCCTTCTTCGCACCCACTTTCAATTCAATTGCTACACCCCATTAATTATTAATTATTAATTACCTCGACATACAGTTCTTTTGACTACTCTTCATACCAGTGCAACAATATATTTCAAACCAAACTAAAAAAATTAAGCAAAGTAACCAGATCAATAATTAAAAAAGGTATCGTACTTACGACATAAAAATTACTAACGATCAAGGATTTCAAATAACCTGTTTATGAATTTAATTATTTGTGGAAGAATTGGGTGGTTGAATTTTGCTTAGTATGGTTTAATTTTGCTTAGTATGGTTTGAACCAGTTTGTCGCACTGATTTGTAATAGTTTTGAAAAACACTGTATATATCGCACTTTGCTCTTGTAAGATATAATTTACATTGATACATACTAAAACATAGGTTGAAAATATTGAACAAGTAAGATTTCTTCACCTGTGTGTGGTGTTGAAAGGATTTCCTTGTTACATTCGAATTGGACCAAAGGAACAAGTCTCTTAAGGTTCCCAAGCTTGTATATATGCAGACGGATAGTTTAAACCCTGGTGTTGACGTCAGGAGCCATGGGGTTTGACTATAGATCAGAAAGTTGTAAATCCGCTACAGTATGACGGAATTCAAGTCACTCACCTCCCATTTAAAGATTAGGATCGAGATACTTCACAACTCAGATATTATTCTAGTCTATCCAAATCACACACCTTTATTATGAAGAATGTGCACTACTGGACCAGAATTATTCACATTTTGAAGGAGTAAAAAGACAAGTGTTCTATTTCACGCAAGTATTAGACGAACATTCACCATAAAAACCAACTCTTGATACATTTAATCAATGTTGGTACATTTAATCAATGTTGGTACCTTTATTCAATGTTGATACCTTTAATCAATGTTGGTACCTTTAATCAATGTTGATACCTTTAATGAATGTTGGTACCTTTAATCAACCATGGCAGCCACGACAATGCGAGATCGACACATGGTCAACGTCACCAGGGATGTCAAAAGCCTTTTTGCAATGTAAAAATTGGGTCTGACCAGGATGAGCGAGCCAGTTATGCCAAAGAACAGAGAGGGGTTTGGGCAGAGAGCCCAGACTACCCAAAGTATCGTCCTTGCAGTCACTGAAATTGTCATCACGGTCAGAGTCACCATGGGTGTCAACCGTGACGGAGTTATCAGCGTCTGTGCCGTCGTTATCAGCGTCCGTGCCGTCGTTATCAGCGTCTGTACCGTAGTTATCAGCGTCTGTACCGTCGTTAGATTGCACAAAGAGGTAGGTGCGGTACCAGCTTCCTTTACCACTGCATTGACGAAATTAGGAGCACGAGCGTTGTTGGAAACAGAATCCAGAGGATAGATAATATGGAGGGGAATCTTAGATAAAATGGAAGGACCAGGAGTGCCTCCAATCCGAACATTCATATCCTCATGGATGGTAATGTCAAAGCGATTTGGTATCCCAAAAGGAATATCAACATGATTTTGTGATACAATGTTGGTTGCAATGGTGGGAATTAGACGAACATCCCAAAGTCACGACTGGACTATAGGTAGTGATCTACCTAATTCAGTCATTTGAGCCTTAGCTTGATGTTAATGTCCATTTCATTGTGATACTTCATACCATCATTGACGAGGTACCAGGAAAGAATGCTTTTTCCCATTTGCTCCTTGAAACGAGGGTTTTCGAGTACTTAAGTAGCTCATATTCCTGTTTCTGGGGAATCATTGGTAAATAATATGATAAACTAAGTACCTGACGTAGAATCTAACAGGTACTATTAATCAGTATTAGTACCATTAATCAGTATTAGTACCACTGAAAGCCAGTCATGGTACCATTTGAATCAGTATTGGTACCATTAATCAGTATTGGCATCATCAAAAGTTTAGTAACATCAATACCAAATAAGTACCACTCAAATAAATATAAGTACCACTAAAACAAATATAAGTACCATTAAGACCAGTGTTAGTACCACCCAAAACCACTTTAGTAACGTTAATTAACATTGGTACCACTAAAGACCAGTAGGTGTACCACTAAAGCCAGTAGATATCCGCAATAGTATCATTAAAGACCAATAGAAGTACCACAAAAAACCAGTATACCACCAAACCTAGTATTAGTACCGCTTAAATAGGTCTTAATACCACTAAACTCCAGTTTTAGTACCATTAATCAATATTAGTACCACTAAACACAGTATTAGTACTACTAAAAACCAGTATAAGCACCATTAATCAGTGTACCATTAAGCCCCGTATAAGTACCACTCAAATCAATATAAAAACCATTAATCAGTGTACCACTAAAAACAGTATTAGTACCATTAATAAGTATTAGTACCATTAGAACCAATATTATAGTGCTTTTCAAAATTATTCAAACCAATAAACCAAACCGCTTTGTAGCCCTTGACACAGCTTTTCAAACCACATGGCGTAATGTTTCACCGACGTTTTCATTAGAGTTCAATATTTTAAAGTTCTGAAGTCTGGTGGATTGTCTTTTGTAGTACCACTTAAGTGAATAAAAGCACCATCAATCCGTATTAGTACCACTAAACCAGTGTACCACTAAACCAGTTTACCATTAGAGTCATTAAAATTAAATTAAGTCACTATTGTCACATTCCCTCATTGACTTCATAACCATAACCATCACCAAACAGAGACAAACCAAATAGAGGCAAACCAAATAGAGGCTTAGTAACGTTAGTGTTTCAAAGTCTATTGTCTTTAATGGCGGAGGAAGGCTCGGATTCCCGCGGCGCGCAACTCTCACACAATGCACACTCTCACTCTTATACTCTCACACAATGCACACTCTCATACTCACACACATTCATACACTGCACACTCTCACACTCTATTAATTTTCAGATCTATAATTACACACTGTAGTTTAGGTCCAGTCCACCCCATCACCTGAGCCTACGGAATAACTCCCCGTTCTATAGGTTGCTAAAAATCTTTTCTCAAGCGGCCCGACGATTCGTCCATCATCCTGTATATCATCGCTAGACTCTCCGTACGTCGGACTGGTTCTTTAGTTTCCATCCACGCGTTAACACACTCTCACACTGTTACACTCTCATACTCTCATGCTCTTATACTCTCATACACTGCACACTCTCATACTCTCATACTCTCACACATTCATACACTGCACACACACATTCTCACACTGCACACACATTCTCACACACAGCGCACCCTCAGGAAGCCCCAAGTTTCTTGGGCGCAGTTCGCTTATTATTATTTTCTTTGTTTCTTTTTTGTTTCTTTTTTTGCTTTTTTCTTAAGCCTAAGCCGCGCTCCTCTCGTGCAACGCTGCGGTTGATTGCAAATATTCCATTCATTCACACAAGCCTTCCAGCCCCTCTTCCAGCCCCCCTTCCAGCCCCCGGTTCCCCTCTCAAAGATGTAAAACATATAAAAGCCAGAAGATTTCCTGAATCATATTAACTTTTTTTTTTATTATTTTATATCATATCCCCTTTTGATCTTATCCCCTTTTGATCTTATCTCCTTTTGATCACCTCTATTACTATTACTATTACTATTATCATCATGAAGTTCGCTACCTTGTTTTTCATTGCATCTACAGTTTTGGCCTTGCCATCTGCTGAACAATCCGATAACGTGGTTGAGCTTGCCAAGAAGGAAGCTGCTCCAGCTAGTGATTTCCGGTTCCCAACTGAGGAGGAGGACGACCCAAAAAGTCCAAAGTACCGGTTCAAAATCCCCCCACCACACCCTTTGAAGAACAAAAAGGACAACAACGGAAAATTGTGTTCGACCTACTTCAAAAAAACCATCGAGGAAGTCCCCGAGGAGTGCATGAAAACTGTCTTCTGCAAAAGCCTGCCTACTTCCAGATATTCGTGTGACGATGTCAGTTTCAACGCAGACAACTGGTCAAAGCAAAAGTTGATCGATGAGAAAGTTCTTGAGGACTGTGCTGGTGATATAATTTGCAAGCCTGAGGATGAATACAAAGCTGACACTAACTAGATCTAATGCATCTCTTTTTTTTTTTAAAAAATAAATTTTGAAATCCATTTCTGTAGTTCAATCCTCTGTCATATAACTATGAGTTAGTTATGTAATTATGAGTTAGTTATGTAAGTGTTAGTACGTTATTAAAGTATGAGTTAGTTCTGAAAGTATGAGTTAGCTTTTTTAGTGGTAGCTGGTTACAATGTTATTCGAAACAATTCAGACCAGCGTGACAATATGTTTCAAACCAAGAAGACAAAATGGTTCAGACCAAGAAGACAGAATGATTCAGATCAAGAAGACAGAATGATTCGGACCACACTAGCAAAATTAAACAAACCAATAATTCACAAAGTTTCGTACCCCTTAATACATCCTTTCAAACCAAATAGCGTATTTATATGCTTCACACCAACTTTCATTGGATTCCAATATTCTGAAATCTTAAATCTCTGGAGGATTGCCTAATATATGTACTGCATTTGGGAGTCTTGCAGTACAAAACGGAACTGAACTGGTTTTATTGTTGTCCTGTATACAACACCTTGGGAGGGGCTATGTAATTAGTAAACGAAGAGTGGTTTGTTTAATTTTGCTAGTGTGGTCCGAAACATTCTGTCGCGTGGTTCTGAAACATTCTGTCGCGTAGGTTTGAATCGTTTTGTCGTGTAGGTCTGAATCGTTTTCTCGCGCTGGTCTAAATCGTTTCGAATAACACTGTATAAAGGCCCAACCAGAAACTTCTAAACTCACCATGAACTTGTATAAAAAAATTTAATTTAACTTAAAAAAAGGGATACTTTCTTTGGGGAGTGCACATAACCCCACCAAAAGGTCTGGAAACCCTTACCTCCCATCCCAAAGCTCATAACAGGTCCATTCATACTCACAGCCATAGTCACGCCCATACTCACACACATAGTCACGCTCATACTCACACACATAGTCACGCTCATACTCACACACTACACAGCACTACTGCTACTCACTATAACAAACATACAATATTACACTATACCCCAGGACTGTATAATAGCACTACTAAACAGTCTACATCCATACATCCATACAGTCTACAGCTACACAGTCTACAGCTACACCCCTACATTCACACTCCTACACCCCTACACCTACACCCCTACACCCTACTACTAAGTACTCAGTGCTCGTTACTTAGTACCAATACTTAGTGCCCAAGACTATTACTTAGTGCTTATACTCAGTGCTATTACTAGGACTACTACAGGTCTATTACAAGACTACTACAGGACTAATACTGATCTACTACAGGACTAATACAAGGACTATTACTTAGTGTTATTACTTAGTCCTATTACTTAGTCCTATTACTTAGTCCTATTACTTGGTCCTATTACTTAGTACTATTACTTGGTCCTATTACTTAGTACTATTACTTAGTACTATTACTTAGTCCTATTACTTAGTACCAAGTGGCTGCTAGGACAATACTTTGTGCTTATACTCAGTTCCTATAATAAGACTAATACCGGACTAATACTCAGTGGTTTTAATAAGACTATACAGGACTAATACTGAAACGATGAAGTTTATCCCGTCAGAACACCAGGCTGCGGGCCACGATGGAAGTATGACTGCTGGAGCAGTGTTTGCTAAAAAAACCACTCAACAGGAAATCGACTTTTACACCAGCACTCCTTATTCCGATGCTCCATTGGGTGATCATCTCTCTCATTGGATTCCCACTTTCATGGGCACCTTATATGAAGGACAATTAGAAGCAGATTCTTTGAATGTTCTAAATCCAGGAGATTTCAAGACTGATTTAAAAAAGGTTGGTCATGAAGAACATGGAGAAAGGGTTGAAGGAAAAGTTGAAGAAAAGAATTTGGGGGAAAAGGTGTTGCAGTCACCACAATACTTGGTGCTACTGAACTTATATTATGGCCACGTGCACCCGTGCATTCTAGATATTAAGCTAGGGTCTATCTTAGTGGATGATACAGTTACAGAAGAAAAACGCCAAAGACTTCAAAACGTTAGTATGTCCACTACAAGTGGTAGTTTGGGGTTTAGGATCTGTGGCATGAAGATGTACGGGTGTGGCGATGTACCCCTGCTTTTTCCTGGTTTTGAAAAGACCTTTTCTTCGTCTAATGGCTATACTTCTTTCAATAAGAACTTTGGCAGGTCTCTTACACAGGAAACAGTTGCTGAGGCGATTGATTTCTTCTTCACACCCGTACACCACCTAAAGCATGCCTTGATTACTCGTTTCCATCAACGTCTACAACTTCTATACAATTGTCTATTGGATACTGAGGTGCGTATCAAATCAGGTTCGCTTTGCTTTATTTATGATGCTGATTTAGGCACTTGTGGCTGGGATGAATCTACGTATTATCAGAACGACGCTTATGTGCAGGACCCATTCGATGATGATGATGATGATGATGATGATGATGATACTAATAGTGATTCAAACTCTACCCATTCAAACCACAAGGGTCCTGGTCTTTCATCGCTCCATATGATTGACTTTGCCCATGCCAAGTATACACCCGGCCAAGGCCCCGATGATAACATCTTACAAGGTATCGAGAACCTCCTAGACATATTCAGCAAGCTCTCCCTCGCTACAGCTCCACATTCACACTAAAATTTATGATTTCTATCTCTCGATGTCTCACAACAACTTCGTAATCTTTCCAATGGCAATGGTAGTACCTTGGTCTCTTAACGTGAACCGGCCCAATTGCTGGTAGTCACTGTAGGTCTCAGCACACACTGGCTCCGAAGACTCTAACACGGCAATAATCTTCATACCCTTCTTGGCGAAAGCTGGAGGTTTCTTGGACTTCCGGTTGGTGCCTTTCTCCAACTTGTGTTTTAACTCCACGAACTTAATCTCCTCGATGGCTGCATGCAAGTGCATGACACACGAGAAACCATTGGACAAGATAGACTTTAACTCCACTATAGCAATTTGCGCCTCGAACCGCGTCACGGTCTTCACGGGGTTCTTGGGTGATGTCAACACGTATCCCTGTTGAATGTCTTCTTCTTCCACACCCTTCAACTTCAACCGAATTTGCTCTCCACAGTAGGCTGCATCACACTCTTGTTCAGTCTCGTTGTAGATGGTCACAACCTCCACAGTAGACCGGTTAGGCATCATCAACAAACTGGCGTTTTTCTTGATGTGGCCCGATTCAACCTTACCTTCCACAATGGTACCCATGTCCTTCATTTTTCCAGAAATGGGCAACATGAAAGGAGCGTTGACATGACGGTTAACGGTCTTCATATCGTCCAAGAACTCTAGCAAAGAGGGTCCGTCGTACCATGGACAGTCCTTTTTGTTGACTCTTTCTTTCAATCCTGCACCGGTGTAACCAGATACAGGCATGAACACAATGTCTTCCTTGGCGTAGCCAATTCCCTTCAAGAAAAGCCCCAACTTGGTGGTACAGTCCTTGTACCGGTCCTGGGACCATTCCACAGTGGGATCGTCCATTTTGTTGACCACAACCACGATTTTGTTGACACCTTGGGTCTTGGCCAAAAGAGCATGTTCTCTAGTTTGACCACCTTTTTCAAAACCGGTTTCGTATTCTCCCTTTCTGGCCGAAATCACCAAGATTCCCACATCAGCTTGCGAAGCACCTCCAATCATTTCAGAAACGTACATCTTGTGTCCAGGAGCATCCAAAATGGTGTATCTCCGCTTGTCGGTTTCGAAATATGCTTTTCCAACCTCGATGGTTTTACCATCACTTCTCTCCTCTTTGTTGGTGTCCATAACCCACGACAAGTACCAACCCTGTCTTCCAGCATCCTTAGCCTCTCTCTCATACTTCTCCACAGTTCTCTTATCGACGGCTCCGGTCAAGTACAAAAGGTTTCCACCCATGGTGGACTTTCCTGCATCCACATGGCCCATGAAGATGATAGACACGTGGTCCTTGCCTCCAAACATTTCATTGAGCACTTCAGGGTCCACTTCATCTTCGACCTTAACAAGTTCAGGTGCAGGTGTAGACTCCTTTTTCTTCTCCACCTTATCTGCCTTTTTCTCGACCTTCTTCTCGACCTTCTTTTCCACCTTCTTCTCTTCGACCTTCTTCTCCTCTACCTTCTTCTCTTCAACCTTCTTCTGTTCAGGCTTCTCCACCTTCTTTTCTTCCTTCTTCTCAACAGGCTTCTCCTCTTTCTTTTCTGCAGGCTTGGAGGCGTTTGCTAACTTAATACCACTGGAAGAAGCCAACTTCAAGGTCTTCTTTGGCTTGTTCAAGGTGCTCTGTGCAGATTGCTGTTTCTGGTAGTCAGCCAAAGACATTCCCTGTGCAGGAGCCTGTGATTGAGGGTTGTAGGCATTGTACAGATTGTAGGAATTGTACAGGTTTTGGTTTTGGTTCTGGTACTGGCCGTAAGAATTGTACTGGTTGTAATTCTGGTACTGGTTACCGCCTTGGTTACCATTTTGGTACTGGTTGTAACTCTGGTATTGGTTGCCACCCTGATTATAGTTTTGGTATTGGTTCTGGTACTGGTTTTGGTACTGATTTTGGTACTGGTTCAGGGCAGGGGCCTGGTACTGCAGGTAGCCACCGGAAGGCACGAACGCTTGAGCAGCTCCTGGATTGTAGTTTGCGGAGTCATCATTGAGATGCGTTTGGTCCAAGTTTTGGGCCACTTTGTCGGCGTTAGGCGTGTCAGACATGATGGTTGGTTGTAGGAGACGAGAGAAAATTTTGTGAACACTCATCCGCGCCACGTGACCCTCACGTGATCGTGGGAAGTCAAAATATCTTTTGTCCTTAACTACTGGTCCTGTCTAGGGTGGTGATTTCAACTTTATGTACCAAAGTCAGTTTTGGGAAACAACTTAAATTTATTATGTTCATAGTTCGTTTTTTTAGTAGACTAGGTGAAATAGTGGAAGTGTATGGGAAGGATGATCTATATGCAGGTCACCACTTTTTTTTTTTTTTTTTTCTTTTTTTTTTTTTAGTTTTAAAGTTTGCAAATGGTGATTCAGATTTAAATGGGTTCAGTGTATTAGAAAATCAATTGTTTAAATGTTTCAAATTTAGCTTAGGGTTGGTGTTATAGAGACGGTCTTGCTTATATGCACTACATCCCAGGTACTACTCTATAATGTTGAGGAAAAAAACAGCACTTCTTCTCTCTATAGCACCGCAGCCCATTCACATCACTTTGGTAACCTAACCTTGGTCATGTGAAGGTTCACCCCAATATAAAGATTGTAGTGTTGATTTTTATAACTCCATTCGAAAAACCACCAAAAAACCCATCAAAAAAAATCATCAAAAAACCCATCAAAAAAAACCACCAAAAAAAACCACCAAAAACAAGTCTACCAAAAACAAGTCTACCACAAAAATGTATACCATAAAATGTAAATCATCATGACTCTAGATTTAGTAATTATTAGTGAAGTTCAGGTGGCTGTTTCAATGGATAATCATAGTGAAGGTCAATGGATAATCATAGTGAATGTCAATGGGTGATCATAGTGAATGTCAATGGGTGATCATAGTGGAGGTCAATGGATGTTCATAGTAAAGGTCAAATGTGAGGGTCAAATGTAAAGTCATAAATGGTTGTGTACAGTCTTTTTGAATACCCCCTTTCAAACCAGTGTGGCAATATATTTCAAACCAGACTAGCAAAATTAAACCGACCAATGACTAAAAAAAAAGTTCGTACTTCCGACTTAGAAATTGTTAAGGACCTAGGATTTGGAATAAACTGTTAATGTGAAATCTTTATTAAGTATTAAAAACACTAACTTGTGGAAGTATTGGGTTGCTTAATTGTACTTAATTTTGCTTAATTTTGCTTCAGTGTGATTTGAACATCCTGCCTTGGGATTTGAACATCCTGCCTCGATGATTTGAATAGTTTTGAAAACACTGTACTAGGGGATGGTGAGAATTGTGAGGGTGGTGGGGGGATTTAATGCGAACGATTTATAGCCAGTGTCGCAACTATCACAGTTGTCGCAAGTATCGCAAGTACCGTGCTTCTCAATACTATTCAAACCACACACCCACACGATTCAAACCACACACTAAAACGATTCAAACCACACACTAAAACGATTCAAACCACACACCAAAACGATTCAAACCATCAAGACCCGTATACAATACTCGCCCACACTGATGCATTCGTTGTAAGCTTATAAGGCTTGTCTAATTACGTGTTGAGAAAGCAGCTCTTATTCTCTCTATAGCACCGCAGCCCATTCACGTCACTTTGGTAACCTAACCTTGGTCATGTGAAGGTTCAGCCCAATATAAAAGGACAAGCTTCCGCTATTTTATAATACCACCAAAAAAATATACATCAACTGAGGGACGACATACCAAGATGACTCCTCATACCTGACCCACCAATATTATCTAGTGTAGTGGTACTGATGTCTATTAAAGACCTGGACTGATTTCTCTACGTTACGTTGTACTGCAGGTAACACATTACCTGAATGCACATATCACATCTTCAACAATAATTATTAAGTTATTAAGTTATTAAGTTATTAATGTTAGATCCACCATAAGCAGGGCCCTGCATATAAATAGTATTATGAAAGCTCTCAGTCCAAATATTATTACAAAGGTAATACGGCGTTTGGCCATCGCAGCACTTCGTACATAGATGACCTCTTTCGAACATTCTAGAATAATGCTTCCAATTGTTCCGGTGGAGAGGTTTTCGGTCACACGTTTCTCTCAAAGCTATACAATCTTTTTCAAAACTATTCAAACCATTCTAACAAAGTAAACAAGTCAATAATTCAAAACGTTGATAGGTCAATCCTCTATACTTTAGCTCTTTAAAATCTTGAAGTCTAATGAAAACATTGGTAAAACATTTCCCCATTTTGTTTGAAAATCTATGCCAATCGTTCCTTTTTTTTGGTTTATTGGTTTGAATACTTTTGAAAAACACTTTAGAAGCCATTCCGATTCCTCTCTTTGAGATACCATCAACGAATATAAGAAGTTAGGCATAAATGTATTGAAAGAACATATCGTTATTTAGTTATTAAGTTATTAAGTTAATCATGAACTATGTCACGTGATTAAAGGTTAACTCAAAATAAGTAAGAAACAAAAGAGGTGTTTTTTTTTTTTTGATTGGATTTACTGTGTTATACAATGTTTTTCAAAACTATTCAAACCAAGGGGCCAACAATTTTGGAACCAGAACTAGCCAAAATAGATAACCCAGTAATTTAAAAAGGGTCATACTCCTTCACAGAGTCTTTCACACCAAATGACATAATGTTTCAAACACCAAATAAATCAAAATTCAGTATTCTGAGATCTTAAATCTGGAGGCTGGTTTGAATGATATTGAAAAATACTGTATATTTTTTCTGGGGTGTGTGCGGGTGTACGGGTGCACGGTTGTCCTATCTCTCAACGCTCAACGGTTCTACCAGCAAGCACAAAGCATTCCAGGCTAAACCATCGAGTAGCCTACCGTTTCAATTCTTTCGTTTCAAGATCCTTCAGATTTTCTACAAAACAGAGAATTGCCAGATAGACATATTAGACAGATTAGACAGATTAGACAGGTTCTACAAACACAGCTTCACCAGAGATAACAGATTGGACAGATTGGATAGAAGGGGTTCTACAGATTAGAAAAAAACAGATTAGACAAATTGGACAGATTGGACAGATTGGACAGATTGACAAACACAATCTGAACCCAATTATTTGCATTAATTGCCTTGTATTAAGTTTACCTTAAGTTTACCTTAAGTTTACTTTAAGCTTACATTAAGTTTACTTTAAGCTTACATTAAGTTTAGACTAAGTTTAGACTGATTGACTTGATTAAGTTGACTGACCAGTGCTCCAAACCATCCATTTCGCATTGGCTTTCATTCTCAACTCCTCAACTCTTATCTTCAGCCACACCCCCCTTTCCCCGAACATATCGTTCCCCCCTCCCTAGATTTACAACATCGTTCCCGATCCTCAATTCCTTAGACAAGATTCCACATCTTTAATTCCTTAGACAAGATTCCACATCCTCAATTCCTTAGATCGGATTCCTCATTGCAGCGCCTCGATCAATCATATTCCCTCAACGTGTTTCTGATTATTGTCATATAATTGACTGAAGAGAGAATTCAATACCCTAATCTTTGTTGGTTATATCAAAATCCATTCGATCAATTGACCTGAATATTAATCATTTATTCATTGATTTTGTTTTATCAGATCACCCGATTCGGTCAACTCCTTAGATTTCAGGTCCACTAATTACTCCTCCCTTTTGACCTAACAATTAGATTCCACATCCTCAATTGACTGATAACAATTAGATTCCACATCCTCAATTGACTGATAACAATTAGATTCCATATCCTCAATTGACTGATAACAATTTGATTCCACATTCAGATTCCACATTATCAGCTCATTGACTTCAAAAACATACTCACACAGATATTGCTTTGAACCCGATATTGACTTGAGTATAGTTTGATTGTGGTATCATATAATTGATCATATCAGATTCCCCTGTATCATTGAGTTAGTCATATCTGATTCCTGATTCTGTCAATTGCTGATTCCTGATTCCTGATTCACTCAATTGCTTATATTGAATCTTCTGAACTGAATACTCCATTGGTGACTTGATATATCAATATCCTGATCAATTGTTTTGAATATCAGACCCTGATTTGACCAATTGCCTTCAAATTGTCACTTTCTATTCATTGAATACTAATTAGATTATTCCAGCTCATTGAAGAGTTGTATCTGATTACTTCATCAATTCATAGGTTACTCCGGATCATTGTAACAAACCTTTTTGGGATCTTTTCAATCATATTCCTTGGTGTTGCTCAATTGACGATCTCGATCTCGATCTCAATCACTTGGCTAATTATTTGGAATCAAAGGTAAGTGACTCGATCCTCCTAATTCTTCTGGTTCTTATCATTTGACTTGATACGCTAGACTCCCGATTTCGATCAATTGAGATTAGATTGCCAGGGTTCTCATTTCATTTCATTGAACTGAATTAACTGTTGATATCAGTTTTCATTGGTTTGTAATTGATTCTCCAGTGGTTGATCAATAATTCTGATTCCAGATTCACATCAATCAATCTCATCCTAGATTCGGAACCATTGATTGTATCAGGTCATTTATTCCAATTATCCACCTCTTTGAACTGATTTCATATCAATTGCCCTTAACATCATCATTTCCAATATCGACTGCTTCATTGTTGACGATTCCACTAGAACTCATTGATAATCTGTTACTTAATCGGTCCCATTTTTGCTGAAACATACTAATTGATCGTGATGCCGATTTTTGGAGGAGAAAAACCATTTACTTCGGTGACCGTTAAGGTGAACCAGCTTTGTACGCCCAACCGCAATTCCGACTTGGGCGATGATTCCATGGAGATTTATCTTGAGCAGTTGATCTCGCTTATCAAGCTTCAGAGCACTGGACCTGCAGAAGCAGCTAGGGCGATCCGGAAAAAGATCAAATACGGCAATAACGCCGACGAAATGCTTCTTGCGCTGAACTTGCTTGAACTCATGGTGTTGAATGCAGGCCCCAAGATTGGCCGGCTGATTGCAGGCGATGAGAAGTTGGGCGACCTTTTAAAAGGAATCGTTAGTGGGAATGCCTCCACGGGTGCAGGGACGGCCTATGACCCTGCGGTTATACGCAGATTCCGGAACTTGGCCATTGGCTGGCGCTCGGAATTCCGTGATTTGGACGGCTACAAGCCGTTGGCAAACTTATGGAGGTCTGTACCCCGGAAATCCAAAAAAGTGGTTCCCGAAACGGAAGTTTCCGACTTTTCCGAGCCCGTAAGGTCGCCTCCATCAGTAAGATCCCCTCCACCCAGACCAAGTGCTGCTTCGCCATATACAGTCCAGAACAACAATAGCGCCCGACTCGAAGAAAGAGGCCAAAGAAGGGAAAGGAAAGAAGGACTGAAGTCAAAGAACAAACGCACCGGAAGAAGTGGAAGAAGTGGAAAAAGAGGTGGACTGAAGGGGAAGTATGCGGACGAAGAGTTCCGGATTCCGCAAATCAACTATAAAGTTGAAGCTCCCAAGATCAGAGCCACCATTGCTAATTGCCACACGCACACCACGGCCTTGAGCAACATCCTCTTGACTCTTCCCGAAGGAGTCAGTCCCTTGGATGATCAAAAGGCTGCAGATGAATTCGAAAAGTGCAGGAAAATTCGCCGCCTGGTTCTCCGGTACCTCCAATTTGTTGGAGCTGGTCAAAGTAGTGCCAAAAGTGCCGAGGTGGTTGAACTTGATGATGAGTTCTTGGGTGCTTTGATTGTGGCCAATGATCAGTTGGTGAATGTTTTCACCAAATTCGACCGGTTATGTGGCTATACCGATGAAAACCCCGCAGCTTATCATAACGATGAAAACATTAATGGAAATGAGGATTCAGAAAGCTCAGCCGAGAGCTATTATAGTGAAAGTGATGAGGAATCCATTTCTGATAGGTTGGAGGACTTGCATGTGCAGGAAACTAGTCTGAGACTAGCCCAGGCTATCGACAGTCCATCGCAAAGATTAGCTCTGGAAGATACTGGTGAGAGTACTCCAGAATATCTTGATCCCGGTGTGCATATGAGACCGCCTGCCATGAGGCAGAACACGGGTTTTTCCGTCAACACCGCAGATAGCGATCCCTTTGGCGATAAAAATGCAACCTAATCATCTCACCTCACCGTTAGTGGTCACAGTTGGTCTTCGAGTCGGTCCTGGTATATGGTTGTGTTAGTACATGTAATCATGGCACCAATTAGCCAAAATGAAAATTAAATGTAAGCAACGTTTCGAGTCTAAGGTGAGTATTTTGAAAGGGATTCCACCATTGCTATCAATAGAAACTCGTATTTAAGTCACTTGACTATATCTCTTCCAACCATGTTTTTGTATCACGGTAAATATCAAATCACCCCCCTTAATAACTGGAAAAAACCTGTCATGAAATACTTTAGTCTTCTGATGAAAATAAATCCTCAAGCCTTCCCAATCAGAAGGAGTCCAACAAAGGTACCCGAGTTACTTTTCCCAGTTATTTTTGACGGCAAATGGAAACCTCACATGAAATCAATTTGAAAAAAGTTGAGTGTAACTTGAAACTCTCGAACCCATCCTTGTTTAGATTATCCAAATTCACATTAGCAGAGCTGATCATGGAGAACTGTCCATTCACTAAAACATTAATGTAATTTAGACAATATGAGACATTCAATACCCATAAAGGGTTTTGTTTCTTTCCGTCCTGAGGTCACTCTGTACCTTATTACTTTTCCATTTCATGTCCTTACTTAATTCAATGGTTCAATAATCCAATGGTTCAATGGTTCAATGGTTCAATGGTTCAATGGTTCAATGGTTCAATGGTTCAATGGTTCAATGGTTCAATGGTTCAATGGTTCAATGGTTCAATGGTTCAATGGTTCAATGGTTCAATGGTTCAATGGTTCAATGGTTCAATGGTTCAATGGTTCAATGGTTCAATGGTTCAATGGTTCAATGGTTCAATGGTTCAATGGTTCAATGGTTCAATGGTTCAATGGTTCAATGGTTCAATGGTTCAATGGTTCAATGGTTCAATGGTTCAATGGTTCAATGGTTCAATGGTTCAATGGTTCAATGGTTCAATGGTTCAATGGTTCAATGGTTCAATGGTTCAATGGTTCAATGGTTCAATGGTTCAATGGTTAAGGGCTAGACTGATGCTGAGGTTTACCCTATACACGAGGCTATACTTAAAAAAAGAGGAACAGTAAAAAAAAGCGCGGGGAGGGGGGTCACTTATATACCCCTCGTTTTTGTGTTTGTGGCTGCAAATCTGAAACTGACGCACCGCGTGCATGAGGAATATAAAAGGAGGCCTCCCGCCCCCTTGTTTTTTTGAGACCACAAATCATTGTGAGGGGAACGCATTTATAATATACTTAGATTTGCCCCTAAACGACCATATTGTGTTGAATTGCATGGAGTCTTAAAAACCATGATTTACTCTGTTGATTGATCAGAAACATTATGGCTTCTTTAATGTTGGTCACAACTTTCCTAGACTACCTTTACTACCTATACTGACAATACTACTATACTGGCCAACTCATCATACCAACTATATTGACTAAACTAACTAACTTAACTGACTATACCAACTATACTGACTACACTGACTATTTCAACTATACTGACTAAACTGACTAAACTGACAATACTACCTATACTGACTATACTGACTATACTGACTATACTAACTATACTAACTATACACAAGAATACAATTGAGTGTCATACACCCGCGACTACCAGTCTCCGGGATACTCACTCTACTCAATGCTGTGACTGACACATATTTCTATAGAAAGAACAAACCCATCCCTCGTTACTAACGTACTGTGATTGCTTATGGTGTACCTGGCTGGTGTTTAAAAATAGCCTAATTTCCAACATTATATCTTGGGGGGGGATGTCCTTCCAGACCACAGAACATGGCATACAATATGGATGTGAAAATTCACTACAGACCTAATAAGTTTTGTACACTGTGTGAATCAAGGGTATATGAGTGACTGTGGTGTTCTATCAATATACGCTGAAGTGAAGGTCTTCCAAACACTTTGATAAGAAAAAAAAAATTATGTCTCTCCGGTACTCCTTGAGAAGATTCTTTGAATGAAGAAATATGACACCTTATTAATATTGATGATTTTCAACATAAGAGGAATAGAAAATATCACATGAAACAGGAACATGGCTTGATATAGTTACCTATATGCCGACTCACGAGATATCATAAGCAGTTGCTCTTTCCACCAATAAATGTTGATTTTTGGCTCCAGCATGGTTCCATAAGAAGTGACCGTTTTTTGAGAAATAATGACATGGTATACCTTCAATACTCCTTCTTCTCTATATGCCGGATATATTACAATGATCTATATCATGCTTTATATCTTAGCTTGAACTCACTATCCCTCCATCAAAAATCAGCAGTTGACTATTGGAGTCAGGAGGGGAGATCCATGAAGACACTGATACCATATTACTCTGGTGGGATATGAAATAACTGAATTCAATATTTACCTGCATATAATCACCCTTGACTGAGTTCCGGCAGAATATTTTGTGGAGTATTTTAACACATTGATTAGTACTACATAATTTTACACACACTGACTTTGGATATAATCATATATGGTATTGCATTAGTCAGTGTAAGTGGTTGGTGGTAAAATAGTGTGGAGAAGAGAGTGTTTCCTAAGTGCAGTCCTGCATGTTCCTGAAACAAAAAAACCACCAGAGTGTGCAGTCATAAATCAATTAATATGCAGGTGATACTAAATTCATATCTTTCGGTATCCAATATGATTCAGGGTTACCAATAAAGAAAACTGTCAGACGAGAAAAAAGGTGGGCTGCAAAAACGCGAAAGGGTCCATAACGGCTGGGACTGCATAAAATAATCCGAACCTGCATACAGCGATATTCCTGCACTCACTGCCGCGCTTAACATCTCTCGCCTAAGCTCCCCATATTCTGCGAGCCACAACACAAGTCTTCTTTAATCAACCATCTCGGCATCGTGCCATAGCATACCTTTGGTCGAATTTTGTACATTTGAGTACACCAGAGACTCAAATCCGCACACCAGCTACTTGAATCCGTACACCAGATACCGACATCCTTATACCCATCCTTATACCACATTTGTGATACGCTGATCCACCACAGATCCCATGGCGTCTAAAATCACCCTCCACAACCAAATCGAACTACCGTCGATCGATGACTTTCGGCTTGAGAATATTCTCAGCAAAGTTGTCCAGGGCGAAAAGAAGCAGCTTTCAAATTCCATTTTAAATGTCAAAAACCAATTCCAGGCCGATCTCCGCCAGGAGCTCCGGCACAGTTTGAGCCGGGAGCAACGCATCCAATATAAAAACATTGCTGTGGTCAAAAAAGCGGACTTGGTCCGAAAGAAAATGAAAAGCCACAAGAAGCGGTGGGCCAAGCTCGGGGTGAGTGGGCACGCAGAACTGCCGAATTCGGTACCTCTTCTGGGCACCGCCACCCCTGAAAAGCCCGATACTCTTTTGCTGGAGGTGGGATCGCTTCACCAGGTCGCAGGCTCGATTCTGGAAGGCGTAGTTAGCTTAGCGGCTCGCTTGAGTGCTTTGGATGTTTGTATGGGTGGCTCAGGACTTCCCGATCGGGCAAAGTATCCGATGATCCACCAAATGCTCACCCAAAAAGCAACACAAGGCCGAAATGCATTCACTGCAACTCCAAATGGGGAAAATCAACAAGACAATGATTTAGAAGACGAAAGTCCAAAACCAGAGGATAATTCTGCAGGCAAAGAACCTCCAGATTCTGATCCGCCAGGTGACAGCGACGCATCAGATGAAATCAATTCGGAAATTTTTGAAAACCTCATTAATGAGTATAACCGAAAGTCGAGGCTAAGAATGGAACGGCGGAGGGAAAATGCCCAGTCGGCGAAAACGTCGGCGGATCTGATCGAATCTCGACCCGAGTCCCTGATTGAATCCCGGCTTGCCCCTTGGCCCGGAAACACTCGGCCCCGGAACCCGCTCCGGCTTCTCTCTTCATGTGGGTCCATGCGGTCTGAAATGTCGATTCCATCCGAAGCGTCTAATCGATCGCCAGAAACTGCCCTTTCCGAACGGATGGAGACCCGGTTCTTGCCAGCCAAGTCCATGGCAACCGTTGGTGAGTCCCCGGAATTGACTCTTCATAAAAAGCTCCGAATCAATGCTTTACCCTTACTGAGCAAAAGAGGACAGGCGTGCAAATGCACAAAACAGGAGAAGGGTGATGCGGACAATAATCTTGACATGGATAAAGCTGGAGACGGAGACGGAGATAAAGACGAAAACGGAAACAGAAACGGAAATGGAAATGGAAATGGAGCTGAAAAGGAAAATGGAGATTTGGAGAGTGCCAAAAAGTGCCTAACCAAATTCCTCACCAATTATGATTCCCAATTTGGTGACGTAACCGCCAGCTCATCTTTCGACTTGGACTTTGATTCATCCGGCATCAATAGTGATACAGATTCGGTGCATCTGTCGGGATCATCCGATAGTTCAGAGTCGTTTTTGGGCAACATTGGCGATACCAACGAGTACTACGACACACTCCGCCGGGATATTCGGAAACGGTATCGCAATAGGAAGTCTACCCGGTCCTTCAAAGAATCATCACCCAATCCCAAGCACCAGCCTCTGCACCGGACACTTCAACCAAAGCAATCAATACTCAAGCTTCAAAGAAAAAGGTGTGAATATAACGACCTGCATAATAATACCCAGAGGGATAATTCGGTGAAAATCAATGATGACGTCGGCGACGGTACTGTTGGCCATAACATTATGGAGGATCTGAAGGACATAAACGAAGTAAATTGCGTGAACGATGATGAAAAAGATAAGGCGTTTTCGGAATTCACGGTTAGTCCTCGAGCATCCTTTGTGATGGAGAATTCGGGAGCAGGCGAAATCTTACGCCATGGCTCAGACGAAGGGCTGGACCCTGAGCCTGAAGCAATCAGCAAGCTCCGCAGTCTTTTGCTCTAGACCCCAGTCATTTCTCCAGTCATTGCATTCATTGCCCTTATTCACTGCAGTGAACGGAGCAACTGCTTGATGAACAACTGCTTGATGGAGCAACTGCTTGATGGAGCAACTACTTGATGGAGCAACTACTTGATGGAGCAAGTGCTAGAATATGGACCATGCTTAAACTCAGGTAATCCTGAACCAATCAAGGTTTCAATATAATAAAATAAAGTAATAGAAGGAATGAACAATTAGAATATACATTAATGTAATTGAGGTGCGGATGGTTCTTTTATAGGTAAATAGTGAGGGGTTTCGCGGTGGTTGCAAATATGAGTCCCCGCAGTCGCCACTCCCCAAAAATATAAATACAGCCATTCCCCCCCTCCTTTTTTTTTATTACCACACCCACACTTTTTTTTCTTCACAACAATTACTTAACTCTTAAACAATCAAACCGATTTACAATACAATGTGATTTCCTCAGACAGATTAAAAGTGACTTCTACATTTGCTTGGTAGAATTACAGAATAAAATAGGATACAAAGCTTTTCAAAACAATTCAAACCAATCAACCAAAACGTTTTCAAGCCCAGAGGTTTGTACCCCATGGCATAGATCTTCAAACAACGTGGCTTTTTGGTTCACAGATACTTTCAGTGGAATTCAATATTGTGAACTCTGAAATCTGGAGGATTGCCTTATAAACTTTTGGCAATATTGGTTTGCTTGGTTTGCTAGTGTGATTTTAATAGTTTTGAAAAAACACTGTATTTTAGATTTTTATTGTTAGATTTTTTTTGTTAGATTTTTGTGTATGTGTTGTTAACGTTAAGTACTTAGCTTTTTAATTTGTGGTGATTTTTAACTGTCCTATCAAATCTGTTGGTTCTGTCTAGTCCTGTCTATTCTGTCCTCTCTATTTGTCTAGTTCTGTCTTCATGAGGGTGCTTCGGATCTTGAAGCCACTTCTGATCTTTCGGCCTGCATTTAGAGCCATTGCCAAGACGCTTAAGGATGTAGACTTAGTTCCTGTTGAAGAGAGTTTTGAACGTATTCTTTTGGACTATGATCGTGTTTTCACATTCATGGCTATTCCTTCATGGCTATTCCTGCTTGTTTATGGAGACGGACAGGTGAAATCTACAGAGGAAACAAGGAATTTGCTTCACTTGTGGGTGCTACAACAGACGATTTGAAGGATGGAAAACTTGCTATTTATGAGTTAATGAGTGAGGAAAGTGCAGTGAACTTCTGGGAGAAGTATGGAGCCATTGATTTTGATAAAGGCCAGAAAGCTGTGCTTATAAGCTGTGCTTATAAGCTGTGCTTACAAGCTGTAATTGGCGGACCAAAGATGTGTCAAAGCGGAAGAGTTGTTGTCTCAGTTTCACAATAAGAAGACTTGGTGTTGGCACGTGGAATATAGACAAGCAGGCATGGAGCTTGACCGACTCAAGGCACAGATGACGGAAATCGATATTCGAGTGCAGAAAGGGCCAAAGATAAGTACCACGAACGAAGTCAAAGTCTCCGCAGGCAGATCTCGGAGTTGAACTCGCAACATTACGGTAAAGTCGGAGGGGTGAAATAGATCAACGACTATACTTTCCAAAGACATTATAGACTGAGATGGAACTATAGTCTGCGATGGCACATTGATATGCGATGTCCCAACGGATTCAGATGACTCAATGAATTCAGATGGCACAGATGGCACAGATGGCTCAGATGGCGAAGGCTCTGGGATTGAAGAGACTTCTGGAGATGACACCCCGGAATTCCTCAAACGAGAGCATCTGAGCTGTTGATATAGATTTTCAAAAGAAGAATGGATGGTAGATTGACGTTTAGAAAGCCTTCTACAATGGACAAAGGTCTTTTATAATGAGAAATGTTAATCTCAGACAGAGAGCTTTCATGATATCTCAGTAAGTCGAGCAATACCTATAGTGAATCTATTAGGGTAAGGTACCGAATTGGTACTGAGTTGGTACTGAGTTGGTACAGAATTGGTACAGAATTGGTACTGAGTTGGTACTGAGTTGGTACAGAATTGGTACCAAATATAGTTCTAAGAACTACTGTGTGGAAATTCCTCTAGAGATTGTGGTGGAAGTACTAGAAACGTCTTCCTTCAGAGGCCCGACTTTAAATTCATTACGTTTATTATATGAAGTTATATTTCTGGCCCATATGATGATTTACTGGGTTTATATGACTGGATTTAATGGGTCTTAATGGTGGCCAAAGACTGTGTACAATAATAGTGGAGGTACCAGAAGTACCAGAAGTACCAGAAGTACCAGAAGTACTATGAAACCATAATGGCTAATATCTATGCAACTGCCTTTTCATTATTTACTTATGTGGTGTTTCTGTCCATGGACGTTAACTGAATGCTAACTGATATCGATAGAATAACTATCTGGAGGGGTTTGACACTGAGAATTAGTCTACTGTTTTTATTACCATTTCAGGTTTCACTACCAGAAGTTGAAGAGAGAAATAGCCATGAACAAGTGGTATTGATGGCCATAAACAAGTGGCATGGATGCTCATAACGAATTAAAGTTGAGCTAGGATGTAATTGTTGGTTCCTTCATAAGGATATATACATATATGTATTTATGCTTTTGGTTAGTGAATGAGTGGATAGTGTGAAACTGATGAGTTGGTAAAGAGTGTAAAACTGATGAGTGGGTAAAGAGTGTTAGCTGGAAGTGGTGACTCTTTATCATGCTCTATCCGGAATCCGATACTTATTCTCAGTGACATGTTGAAACCATGGAAAACGTTCTATCGTACCATATAAACTTTCTGCCAGCTTCACTACGCTTTTTTGCTGTGTTTGGTTAAGTAACTATGAATCATCAAGTGTTGGTTTTTCCACTAGTTCTAAGTTGTTATGCTTGGTTAATTAAAACTGGGATTTCTGGTATTAAGAATAGTGACAAGAATAGTGACCAACCCCAGTAAGGCTGTGTTCAACCTCAATTAGGCCAAGTGCATGGATTCAAACCCGAACAAATTCTATCAGATTTTTTTTTTTTTGACCTTATTCAGGGAACTTGAGGATGAAATATTGGCTATTAGAAATTTTGAACCCGAATAAATTCAGCTATTTAGTGTAAATAATTGATTATACTTGAAACATATGGGGCGTTTCCTGCATATAAGCCGTACTTTGGCAGAACCCTAACTATAAAGCCACATGAAAAAAAAGACGTCTTCCTTAATATCAGAGCCTGAACCAGGGAACCCAAAAGATTTTTGATCCCCCTTGGCAGAACATTTTTTATATGTTATGCTACTATATACAGTTTAATCAAGTATGTGCAGTATTTGGTACTTACCTGCAGTACGCCGCACTTACCTGCAGTCCGTTGCAAAATATACAACTACAACATCACAAGTAATAGGCAACTGCAAAGCAAAAATAAGGGAAAGAAAAAGCAAAAATCTCCCAGGGACGAGTCGAACGTCCGATCTCAAGATATCTATCCATTACAGTCTTGCGCCTTAACCAGCTAGGCCACCGGGAGGTTCTTAAAATAATAGTAAATTTACCAAAAGGTCTAAATCACGTAATGTTAAGCCACAGTCTAAAGTAACTTATGATATTATCATTATAAGGCAATTTTATTATAAAATGATCCCCTGAAAGTTTACTTTTTTTTTTTTTTTTTTTTCATTGATTCTCCGGAAATCTCTTTGGAATGTTAACATTGAATGGTCTGAATGATCAGTTCAGAATATGTCAACGAGTACCTAGCGTGTACGGATGCAAGTTACTTCGTGGATATGTTGTATGCAGACAAGTGATAGACTTACGTGTCGGAGATGAATGGGAACTGCAGACTATTATGGAACAATAGTGCTATGTGGAACCAGAACAAATAGGACCGTACCGAACCTTGACAACCAGAAGAGTATAAGGAGAGGCAATGACCCAGAGCTAGAAATTCGGTCTAAGTAGGATAAGGCACAACTTACGTATCCCTGTATATTATATATACTAAAATTCAAGTTGAAAGAATGATCAGTTCAGAAGAAGGAAGGTGCACGCTCATATAAATCTTGATATGGGATAGCCCTTAGACTTATTTTACCATTTTTCACCATTTTTTTACCATTCTTTTCTATGCAATAGGACAATGTTCTCATATACAGTCTTTTTCAAAACGAATCAAACCACACTAACAAATTAAACAAGCCAATACTTCAAAAAAAAAAAAAAAGTTGATAGGGCAATCCTCCAGACTTCAGAATTTTCAAGATATTGAAATCTAATGGAAATATCGGTGAAAAATTACCCCATTTTATTTGAAAATCTATGCCCATCGGTAAGAACTTTTTGGTTTACTGGTTTGAATAGTTTTGTAAAACACTGTACTAAACCATCATACGAAACTACTACACCACCAATTCTACCAGTATATTACTCTACCACTTGATGCAATCTTTATTTCAGTAAGGGTTGCTGATACTACTCTACTACCATACTATACCAGTATTACACTATACCCATTGAGTCTACCATTGAGTCATACCATTGAGTCTCGATTCTCTCTTGAATCATTTACGAATAGAGATAGTAACGTTACCAGACATTTTATCATGAATCTAGAAGTAGAGTAGTATTACTTCAAGTTTTAGTGGTAGAGCACTTGGAGTGGTATAGTAGTAGAATGGAAAGAAACGAGCAATGTCGATATCGTAAACTTGCGGATCTCTAGCTGGTAATTCATGATACCAAAGCAGGTAGATAACAACATGTATGGGATAATCAACTTGATCATAAGCAAAGCTATGTCACATTTCTTGCCCCACTTTAAATTTTTTTAATTGCATTGCTTTCTTCGTTGCTCTAACTTAGACCCCACCAATCACTCACGAACTCACATTCGTATTAGGAACCCACATATTCGTATTAGGAAATCATACTAGAAACCTATTCATACTAGAAACCTACATATTCATTAGAATCGTATACTGAATTCAGAGATGGAATGGTGTGAAATGGTGATACACTAAGTCAACTAGTGGATTCATACCATTAAGTCTATGACCATAGTCTATACCTTTAGTCTACCACCCATTGCGTCATACCATTGAGTCATATCATCGAGTCTACTACCAACTTACATTGATCTACCATACTTTGACTACTTAACATTAACTTTATTCTCGACTATAATACCGCACCCATTATAAAATTTACCTTCAATTGATTGACTTACATTTTAGAACGATTCAGGGCTGGAAAACTTCTAGTAGAATTCCAGAATTCTTTATGACATTGACACGATCAAGTGTGTAAACATCATGAGGCATTAAGTGACACATATTAACATTAATTGTTAGTATCAGGAATCAGTACACACCAGACCCAATTAGTGTACATTTCTCGTCCATCCCCTAGTGTTAATTAACTGATCATATTATTGTCTGACAGTATAGTATAGCCATATAATCTATAGCATACACTCTAACGATTTGGCAGATTTGGGACCTGCTAAAATTATTATAAATGAGCGAATATTGTTGTTTGTATATCTAGTCTAATGTACAAAGTGTAGTATATTACGGTATAGTGTAGTGTAGTGTAGTGTAGTGTAGTGTAGTGTAGTGTAGTGTAGTGTAGTGTAGT
>NKZH01001965.1:0-28836 GCA_002370695.1 Metschnikowia matae var. maris | reverse complement strand
TAGTATAGTATAGTATAGTATAGTATAGTATAGTATAGTATAGTATAGTATAGTATAGTATAGTATAGTATAGTATAGTATAGTGTATGTTATTTATAACGTATGTTGTCCTAAACTTGAATTCGTTGATGGTTCCTCAAGAGAGAAACCGGAGTGGCTTATATAACTGTGAGAGAAACGTGACATCGAAAAACTCCCCACCAGAACAATGAAAGTATAGTTTCTGGAATGTTTGAAAAAGGCCATCTACGTACAAAGTGCTCTGATGGCCAAAAGCCGTATCACCATTGTAACAATCGGACTGAGAGGCTTCATTAAACCTCAATAGGCAGAGCCGTGCCTATGGTGGATCTAACACAGGACTAGTAATAAACTATTCAGACCAGTGTGAGAACATGGTTCAAACCATTGAGATAAAAATAATCAAAGCAATAATTTTAAACGTTTTGTTTCCCTTCACATGTTCTTTTCTTTCAAACCAAATGGTGTAATGTTTCACACCAACTTTCAATGAAATTCAATATTCCTAAGTCTTAAATCTAGAGCTTGCTTTGAATGGTTTTGAAAAACACTGTAGTCAGTAGTCAGTAGTTTTGGAGGTGGTGTTGATCTGTTTTAGTAGTCAGTAGTCAGTAGTCAGTAGTCCTTAGTAGTCCTTAGTAGTCTTTAGTAGTCCTTAGTAGTCCTTAGTAGTCCTTGTTAGTCCTTGTTAGTCCTTGTTAGTCCTTGTTAGTCCTTGTTAGTCCTTGTTAGTCCTTGTTAGTCCTTGGTAGTCCTCGGTAGTAGTCACTAGTCAATAGTCAGTAGTATCAATAGTAGTAGTAGTAGTAGTTGTAATTTTCAAACGCCTTTAAAGCTGCGCAACATAATGCTTCGAATCAAGAGGATAATATGGTTTGAGCCAGTGCGACAAAAAAATGGTTCGACGCAAAAAGAAAGAATGGTTCATGTCACACCAATAAAAACAATTCAAACCACACTAGCAAAAAAAATTAAACAAACCAAACTGAACTCCACAAACGCTTTTCCAACCAATCATATCTTCAGATATTCATTCATGCTCAATTCATTCACTCTAGCAATTTGCCCCTTGTATATATATATATATATTTAAATATCATGATAGTATGGAACTAAGTGGTATGAAGAATGTCCTAGGGAGTAGTTTAAAAAAAATGATCTCAATTTCAATGAGGGCGGTCTCTGTTCTTATATGTTGCGGTGCGCGGATGGCTGTAAAAATCAGAGTGGGGGAAAATGTGGGGTTGTCGCGAACAGTAATCTTTAGTAGTAGTAGTAGTAGTAGTAGTAGTAGTAGTAGTAGTAGTAGTAGTAGTAGTAGTAGTAGTAGTAGTAGTAGTAGTAGTAGTAGTAGTGAGTAGTCCTTAATAGTCAGTAGTGACTAGTAGTAGTAGTAGTAGTAGTATTCAGTGATTACTGTGTGCTGGTTACTGGTGGGTAAATGGTATTGACCTCCACACCTCATCTAGAACTTGTTCTTGTAAGGTATAACTTACATATCCGTGAATATTAATATGAATACTAAGACATAGGTTGAAAGACATGAGCAATAATGTTATTGTTTCAGATCCTGTTTAGATCCTGTTTAGATCCTGTTTCAGGTGTTGGTTCGTTCCCTTTGTTTAGTATGTTTCGCTTTATGATTAATATATGCCATTCTAGATTCAATGCTTCAGTTCAACTGTTCATCATCTCTTTCACTTTCTGCTTTGGGTGATTTACTAAATTTGACATGCTGTCACTTTCTGTTTCACTTTCTGTTTCAGATCCATTATATTCTGTTCAACTAAAACGGAATTCATTTTTTGAAACAAATCCATTATTAGACTCACTATTCGAAATATCACACACTAGCTCTAGTTGGTCTGTTATATTTGAGATCATGTACACTCGCTGATTGGTTAGTTTCAGATTCACATCCGTCTTCCCTTTAACAATCAAATGTTGTTTCAGATCAGTTTCAAATCAGTTTCAAATCAGTTTCAAATCAGTTTCAAATCAGTTTCAGTTCAATTTATGATCATGTTTCTGTTTCATTGACTCTTCAGATCCAACCTCTAGTCTGTTTCACTTTCTGTCCAGTTATGCTGTTAATCCTGTTCACTTTCTGTCCAGATAAGCTGTTCGATCCTGTCCACTTTCTGTCCAGATTTAGATGCTAATCGTATTCAGTACGTCACTTTCTGTTCACTTTCTGTATACTCCCCATGATCTCCCAACGATCTCCTCACGATCCCCTCAAGTTGTCCCTGAGTTCTTCATCATAGTCAAAGTCACAGTCACAGTAATACTTATCAACCATAGCCATAATCATAGTAAAGCCATGGTCTTATCATAGTAATAGTCATAGTCACACTTACCCTCTCTTCTTCGAATTATGCTTCTCTGACTGAATCCTCCACATCACCAACTGTTTCATGACCCAACTGTGTTTCAGCTCTGTGTTTCAGCTTTGTTTCATGTACTTTCAACTGTTTGATATGCTAAATCCATGTTCGAGGTTTGTTTCATAATCTTTCTGTTGCACTAACTGATCCATAAGATTTTTTCATTTCTGTTTCATATGCTTCATTAATTGGTTTAGCTCCATTTCAGCTCCGTTTCTGCTCCGTTTCAGCTCGGTTTCAGATCTGTCTCCACTGTACTCTATTCAAACTCAACTCTGTTTGACTCAAACTCAACTCTGTTTGACTCAAACTCAACTCTGTTCGACTCTGCTTAAGGACAGAGCCAGCCTTGCCGCCTCTATCAGGTTCCTAAAACACCCATACATAGAAACACCACGCGAAAAAAATGCAAAAGAAAAGAAGCCACACCTTCCACGAAATCCCCGCGCGCCGACTCATTATCACCATTTTGTTGTAGGTGTTTTTAAGGGTGATTTTACCCGACTCGAAATTGTTGGTGATATCGTCATTGAGTTTGATGGATTTGTTGATTTCCGTTCCCATACGTACACCCAAGTTTTTGAGCGCCAATACTTTCAGACTCATTTGGTCCATGTCATCATTATTCTGGCCTTCTAACGACAGCAAGAATGCTTCATTGTGCTTGGCGGAGATCTGGGTAGGTTTCTCATACGGCGACAGTGTGCGCAGGGGGGTTCTACTGTCGAAATGCTTCAGGAACTGGTTCGCCGGAGTACTGAAGAGTTGTGTCCTAATATCCCGCTGGTGGGCTGACGTGGAGTACCGGGATTCCATGCTGTTAATGTAGATACTGTTGCGTGTTCTGTAGGCGGTGCACTGATGTATATGTGGTAGATATGACACGTGCAACTTGCACGTGTCAGTGTATGCTCTGCAGGCATGTCACATGGATATGCACGTGATCTTGTCATGTCGGGTGTACGGGTTTATTTAAACATGGTGTCTGGGTCTTTGTGAAATGGTGTCTGGGTCTTTAAAAAAGTGGTGTCTAGGTTTTTCTGAAGTGGTGCACGGGTGTTTACCCAATTCAAGATTTAATCAGTTTCACCAATTCTCTGTTGATATTAGTCAAAAGGAATAAAAGAATAACAAGCTAGCAATCATATTTATATCATAAGCAGTGGCTATTCAAAGAGGTACCATTGATTTCTGATTCTATGACGCCTTCTGCGTACACTTACCACTCTGAATCACCACTCTGGTTGAAATAAGACGACAAACATTATTGTGAATCTTCACTTAATCAAAAAATAAAGGGTTCATTTCTGTCTATTTTATCAAAGGGTTTTGTTTGATCGATTGCCTGCAGTCCAATCTTTTATCTGCAGTCCGCTGAGTTATCAAGACCGCACTTAGTAATCTGAACCAGATAACATCATCCCAAGTCCCCTTCCCAAATAATTCGCATGGAGACCGAAACACCCCGGTCACTTGCCAACGTCCAGCACGTGGTACTTATTCTTTCAGGAAAAGGCGGTGTTGGAAAATCATCAGTCACCACTCAAACAGCACTCACGCTCGCACTAAAAGGCTTCAATGTCGGTGTTCTAGACATAGACTTGACCGGCCCCTCCATGCCTCGAATGTTTGGCGTGGAGAAGAAGAAGGTTCACCAATCAACTCAAGGCTGGGTGCCTGTTGCTGTATGCAAGCGCACAGAGTCAACGGACCAAGCATCTTCCAGTGCCGTCACTGGCTCCATCTCGCTAATGTCGCTAGGATTCCTTCTTGGTAGCAGAGACTCATCGGTGGTGTGGCGAGGCCCCAAGAAAACCGCCATGATCCGCCAGTTTTTAAAGGACGTGATCTGGAACAACGGCAATAAGCTCGACTATTTGCTTATAGACACGCCGCCAGGCACTTCGGACGAGCATATTGCCATAGCTGAGGAGCTCCGGTACGTCCAGGCAGTGGACGGAGCCATAATTGTCACTACCCCGCAACAAGTGGCCACTGCAGATGTTCGTAAGGAGATCAATTTCTGCAAAAAGGTCAACTTCCCCATTTTGGGCATCATAGAAAACATGTCTGGATTTATATGTCCCCACTGCGCAGACTGCACCAATATCTTTTCTTCTGGAGGAGGAGAGGCTCTAAGCCAGACATTAGATATTCCTTTCTTGGGAAAGCTCCCGATCGACCCAACTTTTGTGGAAATGATTGAGAACCAGAATCTGAGTCTGGGTCTGAGTCTGAGTCTGGCAGAAGGAAGCACCTCTGGCGAAAGTCACTATCTGAATTTGCCCGAGCTTTATAGATCTTCCAACTTGTGCCCGATTATGAATGATGTGATTGAAAAGGTGTTACACAACGAAAAGGCGTGATTGTCGCCACTCTCGTCATTCCTGCCTTCTTGTATTCTTGCCTTCTTTTTTGCCTCCTCCTTTTTTGCCGGGGGAGGAAGCCCCTTATATAGACTTCATGCACCATATAGATTTACAACCATGCACCCCTCAAACTTACATCAAGTTTACAACCATGTACCCCTCAAACTTACATGAAACTTACAACCATGTACCCCTCAAACTCACATTAAATTTACAACCATGTACCCCTCAAGTGTACAGCAATGCGCCCTTCAAACTTACAACCATGCACTGCGCGTTTCACATTTGCAGCCACAAACACAAGTATATATAAAGAGGGTTTCCCACTACAGAATTATAGTGCTTACCATTTTTGGTTCCATCTAAATAAAATTGGAAACTATTTTCACAATCACGTTTTGTTTAATTCTAAAGGCTTCATTCTGAAGGGGAACTTACCATAGTCATGCTTCTAAAGCTAACACTATATCAATCTGGATAATTTACAAAGGGACTCTCGACTATTTATTAACAAACTGTGAAGTCAGAGGGATCAGAACAAGGAAAGTTTTCAGTAGTCAAAAAAGGACCAAGAAATTATTACGAGCCAAATCGGACTTAAAGACCAACCAAATCGGAATCGCTAGACTAGAAGCCAAACGATACCTATGAATTTATTTCCATCCAACAGAAAGTTGGAGTTATACCATATGAAATCATCACATTCATGCCAAAGAAACTATTGAATTCATGAGAAGAACCTTTGACTTCGATACCACCAAGACACTGATGAATCACTTTGCTCTGCTTGCTCACCTCCAATACAATGCTGTGACGGAAGCAAGAGGCGACGCATTTCTAGCATGTTATAGACACAGCTCCAATACAACGATCAATCATTATTGAGAGCTGGTTTGCTCATCTGGGTTATTTCTCATGCTTCCATATAAGCTCAGATAAAGAATTTACTGAATGCCGTTGAACTTCTTCCACCTCGTGATCTTTTGCTTCAATTGACCTGGGCTAAGGAACAACTGGTTCAATTTTTTGTCCCATTTCATAGCTTCATAGTCATCACCATACTTTTCATATAAGTCGAAGAGCCAGTCGTTTTCTCTTTCGGAAGGAATCAACTCCTTCTCATTACGAGAACGGTTCTGAGAATACTCCACCATCTCCTCAATCACTGAGTGTTTTGTCTCCTCAACTGGCTTAGTGGGTTTGGGCTCCATCTTACCATAGACGATTTCCTTAACCTCGCCGTCTTCGCCACGGATAAGACGAGCCTCGCCAAGAGGGATCTTCTCGGGGTCGGTTTCATCGTCAGCAACTTGGACTGGGGGCTCGGTGGCCTTGTCTAACCGTTCCCTGCGCTCTTCGGCTGTTTCCAAAAGGGGCTCGTCGATGTTGTACTTGCCGTTCAAATTGACGGCCAAGCCGAGTCTCTTATAGTTCTGCTTCAAGGTCAACTTGGGGTCCCAATGCTTTTTTAGGATGGGGTGTGTACGCAATTTGATCTTTTTCAGCTGCTCTTTGTCACGAACGGTATGGCGGCCGATGGACGACCGGGCCTTTCTGCGCTGTCTTGGGTTAGCCATTTATGTGGGTGGAGAGATGCTTAGGATGGTAGAGGTGAATTTAGTGGATTTTTGCGCATGCGATGCCGCGCCTATATGCAGGTAAGATGGGGGGCCACTATCTGGGAGATGATGAAATCAAAAGGTCCTAAGCAATTCAAACCTAGTTCCCCATGATTTCTCCTCATCCTGATTTACTTTGGTATCCCTAAATCTTTGGTTAATCTTGATTATGTACGTTGTCCCTGACCTTGATGATCTTTGTCCTTATTATCCCTGGTTGGTGCTGATTGAACGGATGTTATGATTTGGTGAATGCTTGATGATAACAAATGAGATTTTACCTGGTATTTTCCTGCTCCGATAATGATTCATACTACCTGTGCCAGATCTACAAAAATCATTTCACCATTTCATCTCATCACTTCTTCTCATTGCATCATGATTACATCTCATCTCATGATTCAAATTTCCATTTTCAAATGTTCGAGAGTGGTCTTCTAACTAGATACTCCCCTGCCCCTGCCACGGCCCCTGCCACGACCCCTTCCTCGGCCCCTTCCTCGGCCTCTTGAAGGCCTTGGGTTCTTGAAGGTATATTTGGGGTGAACTTTGACTTCTCGACTGTTCAAAATGGTGCCACTCTTTTTTAGGGCCTGTTCCACACTCAGCGCATCTTCAAACGCTACATACGCCTGGCCCTTGGATAATCCCGAATGTTTTGCTATGAGAATGGTGATCTTTTGGATCGGGCCGATATCGGCAAAAACAGCCTCAAGGTCTAATGGGCCAGTGTGGTAGCTGAGATTACTGACAAATACTGAACGAGCATCTAAGTCGCTAGTCTCAACCTGATTAGGCCATTCCTTAGTTGGAGGCTCAATTTCTAGATCTGTCAGGGGATCTTGGGAATTGGTGGACTGTATGGGTATTTCCGTTTCCGGAGTTGCCTGCATGGGTATACTTGCTGTGTGCAGTACTTCTTCGGAATTACACATGATACTAGTGAATTAAGGTTGTGAAATGATGAACTGGGCTTTAAAGATTGGGACAAGTGGAAGAAGGGCTTCGTATTCTACAAGTGATGGTGTGCGAATGTATTCCTGCACAGGGCTATAAACAGGCGACTACCTAACCTGGGGTTCATAATCGCTCTAACGGGAAAAAACGCTCTAACGGGAAAACAAAAAAAAACGCTCGAAATGAAGGTGTTTTTGCTTATGCCTCCACGAAAGCTCTATAAGTGGTGAAGGCTTCGTCAGTGGAAGTGGACTCTATGACGATTTCCGTTTCCGGGGCAACGAAGAAGACGTATCCGGCACGGACCTCGATCTTATCATCAGAGCCCTTTTCTTGGATGTATCCGGATCCATTGGTAGCAATGATTATGGAAGGACCATTCAAGCCATCGAAGTTTTGAGTTTCGCCGGCCTTGGGGTGGAAAATGGTTTGCAAGACGGAAAACTCAGCAATGGGTGGGTCGTACAAGACGGACTTGTCAGCATCACCCGACGACTTTTCAAATGGCAACAAAGGCATCTTCTGTTCCTCCACAGGGTCGTACTTGTAGTCCAACATGGACACCAAGTTTTTAACGTCCTTGAACTTGGGGGTGAAACCTGCACGCACCACGTTATCCGAAGCGGCCATACACTCTATGATGTCTCCGCTGATGTAAGCATGAGGGTCCAATGCTTGCAAGAACATGGCCTCACCCTTGGTCAAGCGCACGTGGTTCAACATCATACATCCACAGAACAAGCCCACATCGTTGGGGAATTGCTTGTTCAATCTAAGAATCAAATCGGCTAAGCCAGGGTTCAACAGGTCGAAAAGTTCAGGAGTCTTTTCGGCTCTCTCCACCAATTTGGCGGCCTTTTCTGCAACCACATTGTCTGGAGCGTTCATGACGTTGCCGAAGACTTCCTGTATATATCCTCTGTTCTCGAAGTCCTCACAACTTTCTGGCTCAAATTCTTCATCGATGAAAACACCCACGGCGAATCTCTCAGCGGTCTCTTCCGTGGCCAACTCACGAAATTCGGGCACGGTCTCCAAAGCCTTCTTGAGCTGGTCCAAGGGCTTAAAGCCGCAGAAACCCTCGAAATCCGTCACGGCAATGGCCATTTCTGGCTTGTGGTTATCATCAGGGTAGTTCTTTGGGTCATCGCGGTGAAGCTGAGCTGCCAAGTGCTTGTCTGGGTGTGCCTGGATGGACAACACCTTTTCAATGGAAAGCACCTTGAACAAGAAGGGCAACTCCTTGTCGGAACCGAACTTGTCAATGACAGACTGATGGAGGTACTTTTGGGGGTTTTGACCAATCAAGTCTCTCAAGACTTTTCCGTCCAAGTCCTTGTTGTCGACGACCTTCAGGGGAACCGAAGGGTGGGTGCCCATCCACAACTCTGCATATGGTTTGGACTCGTCGATGACGGTGTTAGGGTTGGAAGCCGCAGCGAAACGAGCCACAGCAGACGACGAGCCGATCTTGCCCCAGTCGTAGTTTTGGTATCCGCAGTCGATTCTAAATAAAGACATGGTGTGTGATGTTGGAGGAGCGTGGCTAAAGACAGCGTATAAACATGAGAAACCTGCATACGCCGCGCGACGCGCCGTGGACTGGTGGGCTCATGGGTCCTATGAGACGCTCGTATTGTAAGCAACCTCTGTACACCAGACACCCCCATACACATTTTCTCACTCCCCCCACCTCCGGGTACACGATCCACATTCCCCGTCACCTCGATACACGAAACACATTCCTCTTTACATCTGTACACCAGAGTTCCATACACATTTCGAGAGACCTTATACACATTCCTCTTTACATCCGTACACCAGAGCTCCATACACATTTCGAGAGACCTTATACACATTCCTCTTGACCTCCGTACACCCCAATCATTCCCTCAAGCAAGCCAAATTCCCAACTAAAACTAGGAAGCATGTAGATTGTGATGATCACAGAATGAGCAGTTTTCATAAAGACACAAATGAGGAAATATTAATAGGTCAAACTTCTCTTTTTGAGGCGGGACACCTATGACCATGAGTTTCAAAGTAAAGAGTCATGGGCAATTGTAACAGTATTCAGGAAACACTATTTAGGGAACATCATTCATTCCATTATTCATGAAGCATTATTCACTAAATACTATTCAGGAAGCACTAGGAAACACTTTTCAGGAAACACTATTAAGGAAACACTTTTTACGAAACACTATTAAGGAAACACTATCAAGGAAACACTATTAAGGAAACGCTATCAAGGAAACACTATTAAGGAAACGTTATTCAGGGAGAATTCAAAGGTAAGCGAAAGTATAGAAAGGAAGGAAAACAAAAGCAAGAAAGAAAAGGAAAGAAAAGAAAAGCCAGGATAGTAAATTACTAAAAAAAAATTGGTATATGTTTAGGGTGCGGGTCCTCCTTTTATATTGTTTTGGGTGGCAATGGCTGCAAAAGCTCCAAGGGGGTTTCGCACAATACGCACTTACGCACTATATAAGAACCCTCCATAATCCCCTTCACAATTTTTCCTCGCGCGCTCTTTATATTTACACAATTGACAACCAACAATTTGACAACCATTTTTTTGACAACCAACTGAGAATCAACAGAGAATCAACATTTGACCCACGCAATCACTCAACCAATAAACGTAAACCAAAACATTGACTAAAAGTGTTAAAGTGATCGAGGGACTTGATTTGGATGAATTTAAGTCATCAAAAAGTGTCATAAAAAGAATCATTTGAAATTCCAAATTTGACGAACCGAAATAGAAGGTTATTTATATACTGTTTTTTTTTTTTGGAGGTCATTTGTTGTGATCATTTGTTGTGGTAATTTTCGTGGTTATTCGCGTGTCATTATTTGAGTGATAAACTTCAGAATTTGAGAGGTTTGAGACTTGAGAAAGTTGAAAAAAGATATATTTAGAGGAGGTTCAAGAACATAATCTCATTAAGAAAAGTGGACCATTTGACAGAATAGGAAATTCTTAAAGTTAGTGAAGAGTCTAAAGTCTAAGTTATTGATATCATTAGTGAAGTACTCATTCAATTGGTGAATAGGTTTCAGTGAAGGAATCTAGAATACGTTGGTCTGGTCAATAGGTGGAACCTTAAGATTGTCTCATATCGAACATTGACGAAAGATCAGAGTTAAGGTCTGATTCAAGGTGATTTGAGCTGGAAGATCTGGAGTCGTTCAATTTAAGAGCCATTAAGAATACGAGGAATCCTGATCAATCAGTTGGTACTGGTGATTAACGGTCAAACCTTGAGCCTTGAAATTAGAATTTAGAGCGAAGAAAAGGTTCAAAGGATCACAGAAAGTGGTATAAGAAGAGACTTGACAATAGAGGTCTAAAGAATTCTCATTGATTCAAGTCATTTTACTCAAGGGTTGAATTGGTTGATCGAATAAATTGAGTCATTGGTGATTCTAAAATTTGAGTGAAAACAGAATCAGCATTTGATATTTAACTTTGGCTAAACTAAAAAGAGTCATTGATAAAGTCTGAACCATAAGATCTGAACAAAAGATCTGAACATAAGATCTGAAGAAAGGAGAAACTGAAAGTTGAGTGTCAATTGATAAAAGCATTTGTCACAGAGCCTAGAGATATTGACAGAATTGAGTCTCAAAAAAGAATACTTGAACAGTCATTGAACAGTCATTGAAAATTCAGTGTTATTGAGTGGTTTAAAGAATTTAGGCTTGATGTCGTGGATCGAAACATCTACCGGAAATCGGATCTCGCGGGAGTCCAATATCAATAATCCATCTAATATCTTCATTTCAGAAAATTGCACCATCTGTGAACAGGTGACACTCCATGGAGATGTTACTACTGCTACTGAAGGACCAGCCATTCGGATTGGCAAATTCACCCATCTTGCAAAGAACAGTTCGGTAGAGCCTCCGCTCGCAAAACTAGAGAGAAAAATAGACACACGGAAAGAAGGAAAAGAAGGAAAAGAAAGCGGACTTAAAAAGAAAGAGCAGAAAGGAACGGAAAAAAAGGAAGAAAGAAATGGCCGTATTGAAATTATTATTGGAAACTATACTTATATTGGAGAAAGCACCGTTGTACGGCTGATCCAGGTGGGAAACCGGGTTGAAATCGGAGCCCGGTGCATATTGGGAGAACAATCAGTGATTAATGATTGCTGTGTGATTGAAGATGACACCATCATCCCTGCCAAAGCAGTGATTCCGCCCTACTGTCGAGTTTCGGGCCAACCAGGTCCTTCGTTTCACGTGCAAGAGATTTCGCCTGCCTATAGACGGCTTCTAGAAACGAACGCTCGTGTCCGCCATTCCCTTACTTGAAACAGACATATGATAGAATGTCAAGGATTTATGGAATAGGATTTGGAACCATACCAGATCAAGAACAGAGGACTAATTGAGATGCCCAAAGTCAACCCAAATATGGAAGATCAATATCAGAAGATCAATATCAAAAGATCAATATCAGAAGATCAATATCAGAAGATCAATATCAGAAGATCAATATCAGAAGATCAATATCAGAAGATCAATATCAGAAGATCAATATCAAAAGATCAAATACAGAAGTCTATTGGTGACATACTGGTGATGATTAGAGTACTAACTCATGGTACACCGAATAATAGTGGTTTCCCTAAAAATTTCATTGACTCACAGTCCACTAATAATTCCTCGCTATCTACAGAGACAGAGTTAGTGATATCATAGTCACTGATAAGATTTATTCCATATATGGCTACGAAACAGGAATACCTCGGACAACCCCTGGACATCAATGCCATATGTGAGTGTATCATTACATTGATACTTAGTGAGTTCATCATTACATTGATACTTACTGAGTTTATCATTACATTGATACTTCGTGAGTTTGGTGTTATTTGCATTTTCAAGTGTTGATGATAATAACCACTCAGTAAGGGTTTGATAATTGGGGAGGGTTAGAGGATTTGGATTCAATACTAATTCCTAAAAAACTATCTTCAAATTTTTTCTTTATTACTTATCTATTTACCAATCCGGTGAAGGATTCCAAGGGGTTTGTTTTGGTCTTTAAGAGTTCATAATTCGTTGGATATTAAGAATCTCCTATTGACGTTTCCGAAACCAATTTGATGGGGACACTTAAAAACATCCATGAATTGTTCGGTCTCTGTTAACCACATATCTGTTTTGAAAAGGTTCCCTTCACTTTTCTGCCTTTCGTTTCTTTCTTCTTTTCTTTTTTGCTCCCTCTCTTTCTCTTTCTAGTTTTTTCTTTCCCCATTCTGTCCAAAACTTGGTTGTTTTGTTGATTCACTTTGGTAATGGAGGGAGGCCCTGGACCTAGGGAGTCAATGAGAAGTGAGATTGTAATTCGAAATCTGGTCACTATGTATATTAGGAATAGTAGTGTTATTCGAAATAATGATTCCATATTAGACTTTGATAAAGAGTCTAGCTTGTTGACTTCTGTCGGTGTTTTTTTTTTAAGTTTTGTTTTTGTAGAGCTTTAGTTCTTGAGGATCGGTTTTCGGTTGTTTGTGGTCTTTTTGTGTGTCTTTGTTTGGGGTTTCTGGTAGGCTTCAGTTCCAGTTCTTAAGCTTCAGGTCTTTGAAGATCTGTGTGTCTTTTGTGCTTGGTTCTGGGTGTTTTGGAGGTTTTTTGGTTAACCTTTAGTGCTTAAGCTTTGATTGTTAAGGATCTGCTTAAGTTTTGGCTGTTAAGGATCTGCTTGTGTGTTGTTTTTGTTGTTTTTGTTGTTTCTGTAGTCTTTCGGTCAACCTTTAGTTCTCAGGATATAGTTCTGGAGTACCTGATTGTGACGGTGTGTTTTTTTCCTGTATCTTTTTTGTGTCTTTTTTGTGTGTTCTTGTTAATCTTTAGCTCCTAAGTCTCTGGTCTTAAGTCTCTCTTCTTGAGTCTCTGGTCTTAAGTCTTTGTTCTTTGTTGTCTCTTTGATGTGTTTCTGTTGTCTTTTGGATAAACTTCAGTGCTTAAGCTTTAGTTCTTAAGGATCTGTTTGTGTGTGTTTTTTATGTTGGATTTATATTTTTGGATTTGTTTTTGGATTTTTTGGGGTTTTTTGGGGTTTTTGGCTTTTTTTGGTTTTTTTTTTGAGTGTTTTTGCTTTTGGTTTCTGGTCAGTTTTAGTTAGAGTTAAGTATCTGTTGATGTATTTCTTGGGTGTTTTTTTGTGTATTTCTGCTTTGAATTTCTGGTTGAATTTCTGGTTGAATTTCTGGTTGAATTTCTGGTTGAATTTCTGTTGAATTTCTGCTTTGAATTTCTGGTTGTATTTCTTCTTATTTTATCTTCAAATAAATATGTTTTGAGAGTTTGTTAAAGAAAAATGTGGTTGGTGGGAATGAAAGGGAAATGGGGGGCGAGGAGGGAGCCTGGGGGTTTATATAGTTCGCAGTTTCGCAAAATGGCTGCGAAATCTGGTATGCTCATTTTTCTTGTCTGACTCACATAATGCTTTTTGCAGTCGGCCCATACAATTTTTTTTTTATAAAGATTTATAGTATGATCAAAATTCTGTCAAGATAAAAAAAAGACCAAAGGGGTGGGGCGAAACCTGCATATGCATACCATCCGCCAAATACCCCAAGACAAAAATGCCTTGTGCCTTGTACCTTGTACCTTGTACCTTGTACCTTGTACCTTATACCTTGTACCTTGTACCTTGTACCTTGTACCTTGTACCTTGTACCTTATACCTTATACCTTATACCTTATACCTTAGAACAGCATTCCTCAATGGAGTGTTAAAGGAGGAAATCTATATGAGGCAACCTGAGGGATATGTCCAAGAAGGAAAAGAACATTTGGTTCTTAGGTTGCAAAAGTCCTTGTATGGGTTGAAACAAGTGCCACGTGTGTGGCATGAAGTTATTCGCAAAGCAATAATGAGTTTTGGATTCACGAAATGCAAGCTGGATCTGTGTATTTACTACAAACACATCCAAGGAAAGTTACTAATGATTGCATTATATGTCGATGACATCTTGATAGTTGGACCAAATGACCATTGTGTGAACGACACACTGAAAAGACTTGCGAACATGTTCAGTATGAAAGACTTAGGAACACCGAAGAAGTTCTTGGGAATGAACATTGAAGTGACGAGAAACTCGATCACATTGGATGAAACAATATATTCTACCTTGTACCTTGTACCTTATACCTTGTACCTTGTGCCTTGTACCCAATAAGGCCAAAGGCATAGTATATTTAAATAAATTGGAAACGGTTGATTCCCTCATTGACCATTGTCAGGGTTTGGTTTATTCTTCAAAAACAAAAAGGTCACTAGGTACTTTTTCCCTGTACTTCCAGAATTCAAAATTTGGGCCACCAGTCAATGTCAAAGTCCATATACAAATAGCCAGGCAAAATTCTCATGGTTTGAAGAGCCAAGATATCATGTAGAAAGGCTTTATGAAATCTTGTAGCAACAACTGCTTTACCACGTGACTCTGTGAACTACTTAAGTAGCCTGATTTCTTTTTTTGGGAACCTATCTGTGAGTGAACAAAGTAAGCAAGTATTTTGAGTAAATTGAGCAGACAATGTCACTATCAATTCTACTATTACTTCTACTATTACTTCTCCCAGTACTTCTCCCAGTACTTCTACCAGTATTTTAACTAGTTTTCCTTCTACTCGTAATTTCACTAGTAGTTGTTGAACATGTGAGATGTCCTAACCCGAGTGTGCAGGTAAGGGTTACCTGTAGGACACCGGAATGGGACAAAGGGACAAGTCTCATAAGGTTCCGAATAATTTATATGTGCGGATGGATAGTATAAACCGGGGCTTGGAGTTAGGAGTCATAGGGTTTGACTCCAGATAAGGAATTAACAGGTCGGGTACAGGAAGACGAAATTCAAGGCTTCCCAAAATATATAAAGAGGGGAACTCGCTCATGGTTGAGGAGTACCGATTAAGACCACAAAAATAGACATTCTACTCTATATAAGTCCCACAAGTTAAGAATACATTGATATGAATCAATGAACAATAGTGTACCAGAATTGATGACTCTCTTAAGAAGAAACAAGATAGGCGTTCCAGTCTGTGCGAGTGATTATTGACATTCTCAACAAGTTCCACTACCTATTCCCGTATCCTTATCCTAGTACTTCCACTATACTTTACTGTACTTTACCGTACTTTACCGTACTTTACTGTACTTTATTATACTTTACCGTACTTTACCGTACTTTATTATACTTTATTATACTTTATTATACTTTAATATACTTTAATATACTTTAATATACTTTAATATACTTTAATATACTTTAATATACTTTAATATACTTTAATATACTTTAATATACTTTAATATACTTTAATATACTTTAATATACTTTAATATACTTTAATATACTTTAATATACTTTAATATACTTTAATATACTTTAATATACTTTAATATACTTTAATATACTTTAATATACTTTAATATACTTTAATATACTTTAATATACTTTAATATACTTTAATATACTTTAATATACTTTAATATACTTTAATATACTTTAATATACTTTAATATACTTTAATATACTTTAATATACTTTAATATACTTTAATATACTTTAATATACTTTAATATACTTTAATATACTTTAATATACTTTAATATACTTTAATATACTTTAATATACTTTAATATACTTTAATATACTTTAATATACTTTAATATACTTTAATATACTTTAATATACTTTAATATACTTTAATATACTTTAATATACTTTAATATACTTTAATATACTTTAATATACTTTAATATACTTTAATATACTTTAATATACTTTAATATACTTTAATATACTTTAATATACTTTGATATACTTTACTATACTTTATGTTAGATTCACCATAGGCAGGTCCCTGGCTATGAAGGTATTATGACGAGCAACAAAAGAAACGACTAAAAGAAACTAGTAGTCAGTCTCGGTGGCGAGTAACTGCCTAGTCGACTTTCTTAGGCTCTAAAAATAGAAATGGGTAGCTAGTCTACTCATGGCGGTTCTAACAAGTAGTAACTAGTATTTATTAAGTAGTAACTAGTAAGCAGTAATTATCAAGTAGTAACTAGAAAGCAGTAACTAGAAAGCAGTAACTAGAAAGCAGTAACTAGTAAGCAGTAACTAGTAAGCAGTAACTAGTACAGTAGTAATCTATTATACAAGTGTTGATACGTGCACCAAAAAAAAAAAAAAAAAAAAAAAAAAAAAGAAAATAGGACCTTTCCATATGATGTCAAAGAGGCTAATCTCTATTGCATTGTATAAAGTATAAAGTTTTTGGGTGTGGATAAGCCCCGAACTCGAATTCTTGCCTTTTCCTTTTTGTTCTGCGAGTAGTTTTCTTATGGTCATTATATTTACTATCTTCCATGCGTTAAGTGGATATTTTAATGGACCTAACTATATGAAGCACCTGAGTCCGAATATTGTTACAATGGTGATACGGTATTCGAACATTCCAGAATAAGAATTCCCATTGTTCTGGTGGAGAGTTTTTCGAGGACACGTTTCTCTCAAAGGTATATTCTTGGTAAGACTCTTCAAGAACAGATCCTCGTTTTCATCATCATCATCAATCACCAAAGGGTTCAGGTTCAAAATACCTTCTGAGGATATCTGGTCTTCCAGAATACCCTTTACCGGATTGGCGCCGATCAAGTCCGCGACTTCGTTGGCGATATTTTCCACTCCGATTCCTCTCTTTGAGAAGCCATCAACGAATATAAGAAGTTAGGTATAAATGTATTGAAAGAACATAACAGTGACCTCTATATTAAGTACTTGAGTAGCCCGATTTCTCCTTCTGCGAGACTATCGGTGAGTGAATAAAGTAAGCAAATACTTGGTGTAACACAAGCAGACCAATTTACTATTTTCTACTATCATTTTTACTATTACATCTACTCTTACTTTTACCAGTACCTCACTAGTACTTCTATAATTATTGCACTGCTGATTCACTGTGTATTTTAACTAGTTATACTTATCAAAGTACTTCCACTAGACTTTACTATAGCTCACTATAGCTCACTATACTTCACCACTTTTACCCTAGTACTTCCCTATACTTCACTATAGCTCACTATACTAAACTATAGCTCACTATACTTCACTATACTAAACTACACTCTACTATAGCTCACAATACTTCACTCTACTAAACACTCTTCACTGTACTTCACTACAGTGTCTTTCAAAATTATTCAAACCAGTCTCCAGATTCAAGAATTCAGAATGTTGAATTCTAATGAAAGTTTGCGCTTTAAACATTACGCCATTTGGTTTGAAAGACTCTGTGAAGGCATACGAAACTTTTATAATTCTTGGTTTGGATATTTTTGCCAGTTCTGGTTCCAAACATTTTGTCCTGGTTTGAATAATTTTGAAAACCACTGTATACCTCACTATTTTTTCCTTATGACTTCACTATCATCCCCCCATCTTTTCTTAAGTACTTCCTTGGGTACTTCTACTATAACTTCTACTCTAACTTACACTCATACCTGTACTTACGCTTGCAACTTGAATTTTAGTATATACAATATACAAGGATACATAAATTGTGCCTTACTAGACCGAATTTCTAGCTCTGGGCCACTGCCTCTTCTCATACTCTTCTGGTCGTCAACGCCCGGTACGGTCCCATTTGTTCTGGTTCCACATAGCCCTATTGTTCCATAATAGTCTGCAGTTCCCATTCATCTCGGACACGTACGTGTTTCACTTGTCTGCATATAACAAATCCACGAAGTACCTTGCATCCGTACACGCTAGGTACTCATTGATATACGCTAATACTTCTAGGTACTCGTTGACATACGCTAGTACCTCTACCAGTACTCTAATCGTTCTACCTTTACCTCTACCAATACTTGTACTGTGGGCTTTTCATCATTCCATTACTACTTCTACTCTTATTCCAAAAGTGTTTCATTATTACTTCACTATTACTTCACTTCACCTACATCAGTACCTCCCCAGTAATACATCCAAAACACCTAATTTTATAAATTCACTCATTATTGTCATCATGCTACAATTCATTGCTAATATTTTTTAGTCTTTGTTAAAAGTACTTTATGCTTTAAAAACGTTTTAATGGTAGTTGTCCATGGTAATAATGAAAAAATGGTGATGATTTGTGGTTTGAAGCCTTGATAATTTGACAATTAAGATTTTGATTTGGTAATATAACAATATGACATTTATGGCATGGCAATTCACTCAGTCTGCCTTTGGAACCCCAATGATTCCCGCCTTTCTGGAAAAAATCCGACGTCTTCTCAATCCTTTCCGCACCAATACAAACACCACATACGTGGTGGCACAGAACACCAAGTACCCCAAAAGCCCGTGCTGGTGTACCATGTCTGCAATGCGTAGATGACGGTGGTAGGGACTACCCACCAACTTGGACCGGAAGCTGGTTTCTTTGTCCACTAGGGACGGACTCAATAAGTAGCGGAGAATGTGCCGCATGACTTCTCTGCTGGAAGTGAGCTGATTATTATTGGAGTCCTTATCCCAATATGTGACTCTGTTCTTGCTGACCACAATCGTGTCACCTGGCTTGTAAGTTTTGCCGTCGATATTGAGCCCTAATTCGTCCACGAGATCGGGATATAGTTCCAAATCGAGATATGTGAATAACACATCATTGTGGTCAAATAAATGAGGCACGCTCTTGCGCATGGCCTCGATTATCTTGACAGTATCTGCGTTTTCCTGCTTAAGCTTTGCAATGGCCTTGGCCTTTTCATTGCGCTCATCGAGTAAACGTTGCATATAGTACTTTTGCTTTTCCACGGTGTACTGGTGTGCCACCATCGAGATATTAAAGAAAGTATCTTTGATATGTTGGGCGTTCTGCGACAGAATGAAAGTGATCACCACCTTATCGTTCTTCTTGTTGGTGTTTACCCCAGATGGGAAGTAGTGAGGTGCCAATTTCGGCGTCAACTCCCCATATAATGGGTACTGGTTTTTCATGACAAAGTCCTTGATTTCGTCTGGTTTTCTCATGGCCTCTAACGCAAAATTCTGGTAGATGTTGGGCACTAACGAGTGCTCCTTGAACATGTAAAGCGTGGGTTTGTTCGTCATGGAGGTAACAAGGTGCAATTTCGGGTCAAAAGTAGACTCTTGATCCCAAGTTTTATCGGAATTCACAAACTTGTGTAAACCCTTGACCTGGCTCTCGAAAGTGGCACCTATCTTATTGCTTTTGGTCACATAGAGCAGGATATCAAAAGGAGATTTGGTCACCATCTCCAAAATATAAGGCAAGACGGCTTTATCCTCGGGAGTAATATCCTTTTGCTCATAGTGAAACACGAGCGCTAGCTTATTGGAAAGTGGATAATAGTGGTCTTCCGGCACATTGGGCAACTCATGCACCAAGACATTGAAATCCTCGAGGTCCCGCACCGACACCTTAGTATACTGGTAGTTGTTTGCGATCTTGGCCACGTACTCCTTCATTTCCTGCACTGACACTTGAGTGTCGGGGTAATCGAAGCGGATGAGTCCTGCATCCTTGGGCAAGAACATGATATACCTTGGATTCAAGTGCAAGTCCTTCTGGGCCAACTCTGGGAAGCCCAATTTCTCACAGAGAATGCCATGAGAGTGGCAGTTCAAATGGCCTGTACGGGCCAGACTCGACACCAAGTTGGAGAGCTTATCCCAATTGAGTTTGTGCTCCATGCAGTCCAAGCAACTAGGAGGGAACTTATTCTGGGCAGTTTGCTCGGTAGAAGACGAAAAAAGGGCCATGAAAAACGGTTCTTTCAATTCTCCAGCCACAACCAGCATTCCCAAATCAATGTCTACTTCCTCAGATGAAGTGGGAAGGTCCACAGCATCTGCATTATGCACAGCCACGGAGTTGATCAAATAACGGCGGAAATTCTCCGGGGTCCGAGTCAACGCTCGAGGAAACGTATCCACGAACTTGGATTTGCCCGGGTTTTTGGAGTCCGGCGCATAGAGCCGTAAGTTGGGAAAGTAATTTATACCCTCTCGGTCACAGAGATCACCGGACTCCACACAGTTGACTTGGCGCATATTAATCTTGAGAGTTTTTTGCTCCTCCTCCAGCAAAAAATAACCCTCCTTCCAAATGGGAGCAAGCAGCTTACAGTGGCTGCAATAGGGCGAGTAAAACTCCACAAACGATAACGTCAGGCCCGTGACATCATCAAACGTCTCCTGTGTTAGCTCTGCAGGAAGGTCTTTATCGGAGAGATTCTCGGGCGTCGTAATAACCGCCGGAGCCGGAGATGCTACCACACATGCTAAAAGTGCGGCGTAAAGGAACTTCATGTTGGTGAAGAAGCCACATGGAGATTTGGCTTCGCAGATATAATATATCCGCAGCGACACCCGTACATCCGCCACTTTAGATCTGACGATCGTATCCCCACCACTCCCCAAGAAAAAAACAAAACAAAAGAACAAAAAAAAAAAAGAACAATGGGGTACAGTGTTTTTCATAATCATTCAAACCACATTAGCAAAATTAAATAAACCAATACACATTAACCCCTCAAACAAGGAAACCAGTTCATATTCCGTCCCGGTTTGAGTCTTGATTGGTACAGTGTTATACGAAACAATTCAGACCAGTGCGAGAAAACGATTCAGACCACACTAACAAAATTAAATAAACCAATAATTCGTTTACTAATTATATAGCTCCTCCCAATTTGTTATATACAGGATAACAATGAAAGTCAGTTCAGTTCAGTTTCGTACTTCAAGACTCCCAAATGCAGTAAATATATTAGGCAATCCTCCAGAGATTTTAAGATTTAAGATTTCAGAATATTGGGATTCAATGAAAGTTGGTATGAATCATTACGCTATTTGGTCTGAAAGGATGTGCTAAAGGGTTACGAAACTTTGTGAATTATTAGTTTGTTTAATTTTGCTAGTGTGGCCCGAATCATTTTATTGCGCTGGTGTGAATTGTTTCGAATAACACTGTATATTGTCGCACTGGTGTGAATTAGTATTCAAAAAGACTGTATGTACTGCATTTGGGAGTCTTGTAATACGAAACTGAATTGGTTTTTTCAAGTTGTTATCCTGTATACAAAAACTTGGGAGAGGCTATGTAATTAGTGAATTATTGGTTTGTTTAATTTTGCTAGTGTGGTCCGAATCATTCTGTCTTCTTGGTCCGAATCATTCTGTCGCATAGGTCCGAATCATTCTGTCGCGTAGGTCTGAATTGTTTTGTCGCACTGGTCCGAATCGTTTTGAATAACACTGTACTACAACAGTCCCAAAAATAGTAAATCATAATATGAGGCAATCCTCCAGACTTAAGATTATCAAAATATTGAATTCGTTAATTTATGAACGTTGGTGTGAATCATGAACCTTTGTGCCATTTGATTTGAAAGTCTGTGCGAATAGGTATGAACCATATTGAATTATTGGTTTGAATAGTTTTGAAAGACACTGTATACAGTATATTACTGTATTGAGTCTGTTATTAGAAAGCTATATCACTGGATTATCGGATCACTGTATTATTGGATCACTGGATTACTCTATCACTGGATTACTGTATCACTAAATTAATTTACTACCTCGAGAAGATGAATTGGTCATTCTTAAATACTCTGTAGGAGAGCAGTAATCCGTAGTAATTGTTGCGCGTTAACACATACCTTCGGGTACAGAGGAACTGATATATGACTGGACTCCAATGACTCTACCAAAATAGGAACTCTGGTAATCGTGTTTGTCATCTCTCTGTTGCTCTATTGCTCTATTGCTCTATTGCTCTATTGCTCTATTGCTCTATTGCTGTGTAGAGTATAGAGTTCGTGACTTGTATTTCACTAATGTTAGCGCTCAGAATAGAGCGGGATCTTCTCTATATATAGTTGTCCACTGAACTCCTAAAACTCCTAAACCGAGCTCTCTCATCTACATTGTCTTCTCCAAGACAAAGCTCAGATCTATACGAGAGTTAGAAGAGATCTAGACGAGACCTAGACGAGAGCCCAACGAGGTTTCACTCTAGATTTTCCTTCCTCCAACAATACCCAACATTGTTTCATCTGAATCTGTTGAACATGTGATATGTGCTGCTCCGTGTATGCAGGTATTGTGTTACCTGCAGTACAACGGAATTGGACAAGCCTCATAAGGTTCCGAGGAACGCATGAGGGCAGAAGTGTATGGTACCCGGGGCTTGGCGTCAGGAGTAGTCAGGTTTGACTTTAGACAAGGAAATACCGAGTCCGGGTGCAGGAACAAGGAGTCCAGGGTGGAAAGGTATATATAGAGGGGTTTCCGCTCTAGGTTGAGCGGTATCACGAGTAACCTGAATTTCACGGATCTCTTAATACTAAACAGTAGTAGAAATCATGGACTTTGGAACTACAAAGTTCTACAGAATCTTCACATGAACATGCAGTACTCGCACATATGTACAGTGTTATTCGAAACGATTCAGACCAGCGCGACAGAATGTTTCGGACCAAGAAGACAGAATGTTTCGTACCCCTTAGCACATCCTTTCAAACCAAGTAGCGTAATGCTTCACACCAACTCTCATTGGATTTCAATATTCTGAAATCTTAAATCTGGAGGATTGCCTAATATATGTATTGCATTTGGGAATCTTGAAGTACGGAAACTGAACTGGTTTTATTGTTATCCTGTATACAACAACTTGGGAGGAGCTGCTATGTAATTAGTGAATTATTCATTTGTTTAGTTTTGTTAGTGTGGTCCGAATCATTTTGTCACGCTGGTCTGAATCGTTTCGATTAACACTGTAGCACCCTCATGCTCATCAGTCTATGTCGCATATTTCAACAGTAATGGTGATCCAAAAGGAGTATAGAGCAGGTGTAGCCGGTGTACTGGTTTGGAGAATAACTGAGTAAGTGACTTTAATCAATCTCTATATGGGTTTGTAATTCACCCATCTTGGATCTAATACTTAAAACTTTATGTAATAGATTCTTACTAGCACATAACTGATACTTGCTATGGAGTGCATACAGTAGAAGACTACAAGACGAAGAGTTGATAGTCCGTTTTTTTTTTTTCGTTTATTTTTTTTTGTATTTATTTTTTGATTCACTTCTAGCTTATGGTGCTGTCTATAAGATATTATGACATAAATTGTGTGGATTTTTATAATTGATAGATTTGGCTGGCATATACATCAGACTCCACACCCTTACATCCTTGAAACCAGATCTCACGTTAAAAAAAAAGTCCGTACTTATATGCCGGAAATTATTATTATTAATATTAATAATGAAATACTATATACTAAACCCGTACACCACAGCATTTTGCGTAGTATCGCACTCTAAAACCGTTCGCAATCCAACTCCATTGTACAACAGCAATGTCGGACAAAATGCAGATCGACACGCCTGAAATCGACGAGGGCTTATACTCTCGGCAATTGTATGTCCTCGGTAAAGAGGCCATGCTCAAGATGCAGAACGCAAATGTTTTAATCATTGGCTTGAAAGGACTCGGCGTGGAGGTGGCCAAAAACGTGGCGTTGGCCGGAGTCAAGTCTTTGGCGCTTTATGACCCTAATCCCGTGCAACTCCGGGATTTATCGTCTCAATTCTTTCTTAGCGCTGAAGATGTAGCTAGTGGACGAACTGTGGCCGAGGCTTCTGCTCCTAAACTTAAGGAGCTCAATCTGTACGTGCCAATCTCTGTTGTTTCCGATATTTCCGCTGCTTCATTGAGTCAGTACAAGTGTATTGTTGCCACTGAAATGTCGCTTGAAGAACAGGTGAAAATGGATGAATTTGCTCGGGAAAACGATATTGGCTTCATTGCTGCAGATGTACGGGGTTTGTTTGCATCGCTTTTCGTGGATTTTGGTGACAATTTCTCGGTCATTGACCCCAATGGAGAAGAGCCTCTTTCGGGAATTGTTTCCGATATCGAGCTGAATGGCCACGTGACCATGTTAGATGATAATCGCCATGGCCTCCAGGATGGTGATTATGTTAAGTTCTCCGAGGTCGAAGGTATGGATAAGTTGAACAACGGAACCCCGCTCAAAATCGAGGTCTTGGGTCCTTATGCCTTTAAAATCCCCATTGATGAGTCTTACGGTGTGTACAAGAAAGGTGGTTTGTACCAGCAAGTGAAGATGCCACAAAAGGTTCATTTCCAATCGTTACAGAAACAATTGGCAGAACCAGAATACTTTTTCTCGGACTTTGCCAAATTCGACCGTCCTCCACAATTACATTTGGGTTTCCAGGCTCTTCAGGCATTCCAGACTCGTAATGGAAGATTGCCTAGACCTTACCATGAAGAGGATGCAAATGAATTGGTACGTTATGCCGAGGAGGTCGGGGCTCAAAACCCATCCATTTTAGGCGACGCTGAACTCAACCGCGATCTTCTCCGTGAGTTGGCTTACCAGAGTCTGGGAGATTTGCCTGCCATGGTGGCTTTCATGGGAGGTATGGTTGCGCAGGAAGTATTAAAGTGCGTTTCGTCCAAGTTTGGACCCGTGAAACAGTTCATGTACTTTGATTCTTTGGAGTCGCTTCCCAATGCGGAAACTTACCCCCGGAATGCCGAAACAACCAAACCAATTGGATCCAGATACGATGGTCAGATTGCCGTTTTCGGAAAGGCATACCAGGAAGCCATTTCCAACGTCAAGGTGTTTTTGGTGGGTTCAGGAGCCATTGGATGTGAGATGTTGAAAAACTGGGCCATGATGGGCTTGGGATCCGGCGAAAAAGGTGCTATCTATATCACCGATAACGACTCCATTGAGAAATCCAATTTGAACCGGCAATTTTTGTTCAGGCCCAAAGATGTGGGTGGATTCAAGAGTGAGATTGCAGCTAAGGCTGTGATTGCCATGAACCCCGAGTTGACCGGAAAAATTCATGCCAAATTGGACAAGGTGGGCGCCGATACCGAGGATATCTTTGGTGATGCCTTTTGGGGGCCATTGGATTTCGTCACCAATGCCTTGGATAACGTGGACGCCAGAACGTATGTGGACAGACGGTGTATTTTCTACAAGAAGCCATTGCTTGAGTCCGGTACTTTGGGCACCAAGGGTAATACGCAGGTGGTGATTCCTAACTTGACAGAATCTTACTCTTCATCGCAGGATCCTCCCGAAAAGTCCATTCCATTGTGTACTTTGCGGTCGTTCCCCAACAAAATCGACCACACCATTGCGTGGGCCAAGTCGTTGTTCCAGGGTTACTTTTCTGATTCTCCTGAAACAGTCAACTTGTACTTGAGCCAGCCCAACTACGTGGAGCAGACATTGAAACAAAACCCTGATATTAAGGGTACCTTGGCCAACATCGCCAGTCTTTTGAACCACAGACCATACAGTTTTGCAGACTGCATCAAGTGGGCCAGGGACGAGTTCGAGGCCAAGTTTAACCATGAAATCAAGCAGCTCTTGTACAATTTCCCCGAGGACGCAGTTACCTCCACCGGTGCACCTTTCTGGTCTGGCCCCAAGAGAGCACCTAAGGCCTTGGACTTTGACCTTGAGAACCCCGACCATTTTAACTTTATTGTGGGAGGAGCAAACCTCTTGGCATTTATTTATGGCTTGAAAGAACAAGCTTCTGCTGATGAGTACAGGAAAGTGTTGGAATCATATGAACCCAAGCCTTTTGTTCCTAAGGAAGGAGTTAAGATTGCGGTCAGTGAAGCCGAGGCCGAAGAAGAGGCCAAGAAGCTTTCGGGAGGCATTGACCAGGATGAGGTTCAAAAGATCGCAGCTACACTTCCTGAACCCTCTACTTTGGCAGGCTACAGATTGACACCTATTGAGTTTGAGAAGGACGATGATACAAACCACCACATTGAGTTTATTACTGCAGCATCCAATTGCAGAGCATTGAACTATGGAATTGAGCCAGCCAACGCATCCAAAACCAAGTTTATTGCAGGTAAAATCATCCCAGCCATTGCTACTACCACAGCCATGGTCACTGGTTTGGTGTGTCTTGAATTGTACAAAGTGGTGGCCAAACATGATGATGTGGAGAAGTACAAGAATGGGTTTGTCAACCTTGCGCTTCCTTTCTTTGGATTTTCGGAACCCGTCAAGTCCGCTAAGGGAAAGTACAATGATAAAGAGTTTGACCAGATCTGGGACCGGTTCGAGATCCATGGCGACATCACATTACAGCAGTTGGTGGATCATTTCGAGCAGAAAGAGGGCTTGGAGATTCTGATGTTATCATATGGTGTGACGTTGTTATATGCCTCGTTCTTCCCTCCAAAGAAGGTCAAAGACCGGTTGGGAATGAAGCTCTCGGAGTTGATTGAGGCCGTCAGCAAGAAGCCCTTACCTGCACACGCCAAGAACCTTATCTTTGAGATCTGCTGTGACGATAAGGAGGGTGAGGACGTGGAGGTCCCTTATATTAACGTGAAGCTCTAGCCAGTGCATCAGTCACTCCTGTATAGTCAGCCTACTTTTATAGTAAATGGTATTGAGTCAAAAAAGAAAAAAGACAAAAGTTCGTGGGCAGTAACAGTGACAGTTGATACTATACATTAGATATTAGACACTACACACTACACACTACACCTATTCACGTTCCAGGAGGACACGTGAACCTGAACTTTGCTCACGTGCCTGCTGGCACATGATCATGAGGTCCAGATGTGTTGCAATTTCAACACGAAGTACCTTACATCCGTACCCGTTAGGTACTCGTTGACACATATTATTATGCTCTTCCAATACAGTCATACCTAACTTCTTTTATTCGTTGATGGTTCTTCAAAGAGAGGAATTGGAGTGGCTTATATACCTTTCAGAGAAACGTGGGTTCGAAAAACTCTCCACCAGAACAATTGGAAGCATTATACTGCAATATTCGAAAGAGGTCATCTATGTACGAAGTGCTCTGATGGTCAAATGTCGTATCACCATTGTAACCATATTCGGACTGAAGAGGCTTCATAATACCTTCATAGCCATGGCCCTGCCTCTGGTGGATCTAACACTGTATAGTACATTATAATATGAGGCAATTCTCCACATTTATGTCTCCAGATTTATGTCTCCAGATTTATGTCTCCAGCTTTATGTCTCCAGCTTTATGTCTCCAGATTTATGTCTCCAGATTTACGCCTCTAGATTTATGCTTTTCCGAATGTTGATTTCTAATATAAAGTTTTTGTGAAACATTCCGTCTTTTGGGTTGCAAGACTATGCGAAGGTGTACGAAACTTTTTTTGGAATGAATGGTTTTTTGGTGATTGGTTTTTTGGTGATTGGTTTTTTGGAATGATTGGTTTGTTGGTAATTGGTTTTTTGGTAATTGGTTTGTTGGTAATTGGTTTGTTGGTGATTGGTTTGTTTCATATTGCTAGTGTGGTCTGAATAGGTTTGGAAAAACTGTACTTTAAAGTGAGTAGAATTGTAAACGAAACACCTGTATCGGATCACAATTCTACGAGGTATCACGATATCTTAACAATATCTTAACAATATCTTAACAATATCTTAACAATATCTTAACACTATCAAAGCCAAGATCAAGGCCAATGTCAAAAGTACAAGTGGTGTATCATAGTGAGCACAACCATTAATCGATATAATTCAAGAATATGAGATAGGATAGGCCTACAATCTGTTTTCATAAACCACTCCTTGAATACACTATTCCTTGAATACACTATTCCTTGAATACACTATTCCTTGAATACACTATTCCTTGAAAACACTATTCCTTGAATAGTACAGTGTTTTTCAAAACTGTTCAAACCACAGTAGCAAAATTTAACAAAGTGTTATATTTAGGAATTCAAGAAAACCAAGGAAAACCAGTTCATGTTCCGTCCCCGTTTTGACCCCGAGATTGGTACTATAGCAAAACACTCTCTCAAATCAAGTGTAGTTTACATATAAGGCAATCATTTATCTCCAGATTTAAGATTTCACAATATTGAACTGCACGGAACTCTTTGACTTATTGGTTTGAAATCACATACATTAAAGTGAGCATACGTTAAAGTGAGCATACCTTAAAGTGAGCATACATTAAGGTGAGCATACATTAAACTGAGTGGATCTAAAAAAGAGCGTATCTGAAAATGAGCATACCAGATTTCGCAGCCATTTTGTGACAAGCCGCGAACTATATAAACCCAGATCCCCCCCCTCATATTTCTCCCATTCTTTACAACCACTTCTCCACAAAAAACAAACACCTAAAACAAAAAATACTATAAAAATAAGAAACAACAAAGACAAGACAATAAAAAACAACAATAACAACAAAAACATCAAAAACATCAAAAACATCAAAAACAACAAAAAGAACAAAAACTCTTATAATGCATCTCCTTATTCTAATCCTCCTCTTACGGATTCTTCCAGGACTTACTGGGCTTGGAATCACAATCTCGCTTATCATAGCTTACCTAGACCCAGGAAACTCGA
>NKZH01001961.1:37104-69604 GCA_002370695.1 Metschnikowia matae var. maris | reverse complement strand
GTGTCTGAAGTACAGGTACATCAAGTGGTCCTTTCAGTAACCAAGGAGCACAGTTTGTTCAGGGTAGTATCTTGAGCATTATCTATACTATACTATCAGACAATACTCTGATTAGTTTCCAGATACTAAGTGATGGTGAGAGTTCCCTCTTATATGGATTTCACACATTATATATATATGAGCAAATCTCGTTATTGTAGAGGGGAGAAAGGTAAGTCTAGCCTTTAAAAGTAAGGATAGCACATTTCAAGATTTGATATGATCATAGACCTTCCTTTTCTGGAATCATCATTCTGGAATCATCATTCATTATTCACTTTCAAAAAATGGTTTAGTATGATACTATAGTGCTTTTTAAAATTATTCAAATCAGCGCGGCCAAATGTTCAAACCACACTAAACAAATTTTAATAGAGATTGAGGATTAACAGGTTATTTCAAATCCTTGATGGTTGACAATTTTAAAGTCGTAATTACGATACTTTGTCAATTATTGGTCTGCTTAATTTTGCTAGTCTGGTTTGAAGCATATTTTCGCACTGGTTTGAATACATAGTATTGAAAAAGACTGTACTATAGTGTTTTAGTAGGGCAAGGTGTAGCATAATACTATGACAAGATATCATATTATGATATAGTATGATGCTAAGGTATGACCTCATACTATGATATATTATGGTAGGTACAATGGTATAGTATGGTACAGTTATGGTCTGCTTAATTTTGCTAGTCTGGTCTGAACCATATTGCTTCACACGTTTGAATAGTATTCAAAAAGACTGTATGCCAGTAGTCAGTAGTGATAATAATAATAATTGTAGTAGTAGTAGTCAGTACTGGTAGTGTAGTAGTAGTAGTAGTAGTCAGTACTGGTAGTGTAGTAGTAGTAGTAGTAGTAGTAGTAGTAGTAGTCAGTGGTCAGTAGTGATTAGTACAGTGTTATTTCAAAACTATTCAAATCAGCGAGGCCAAATGGTTCAAACCACACTAAACAAAATTGAATAACCCAATAGTTCCATAAATTACTGTTTTTCTTATATATACTTTATAAAGATTTCACACAAACAAGTTATTTTCAAATTCTGGGTGTCTAACACTTTTTTTAGTCATAAGTAAGGAACTTTTTTAATTATTGGTCTGCTTAGTTTTGCTGATCTGGTTTGAAATATATGGTCTGCTGGTTTGAAAAGTATTCAAAAAGACTGTAATGCTCAGTCTACTAAACTGAGTTGTAGTCCATGGTTATTGAAAGGACCATCTGAAGTACCTAACATAATGACTCAATTAGAATGAACTAAACTAAAGTAGGACCAGAATCGAAGAATATAGTGATGTATATTAGTATGATGATAATAAGATATGGTGTACTATTGAGGAGTACTAGGAGGGGGTGGTGTACTATTGAGGAGTACTAGGAGGGGGTGGTGTACTGTTGAGGAGTACTCTGCAGGACAATAGAAAGATTAATATCGGGCAAACCACAATTTTTCATTTATTGACTCTTCCCGAAAGCTCTAAATCCCAGATATTCCAATCGTACCAGAGTAAAGGAGGGAAAATGGTACAGATGTGCCAAATGGCATGGGCATCAAGGAGATCAAACCAGGGCTCAAAATCATTGACTTCAAAGTAGAGTGCACATAAGAGGTATATGTTCAACAAAATAGGAATAAATGGAACAATTCTAGGAGTGTTAACCCCTAAAATCAGCATTTTATCCACAAGCCGTCTCTCATAAGGATCCGTGTATACCCGAAGACTTGCTTGAAACACCTTATTCATCCGCACACTATGCAGTACCCACAATGTAAGAGATAAGATTCCCATCAAAATGCTAAATTTCATATTATAATCATAATCCCATTGATGTAGGAGTCGTGTATAATGAGCTAAAAGCATAATTACCACTAATGCCTGGAAAAGTCGTCTCCATTTTGGAGTTTCATGCATATTAAAGTATCTCACTGCTATAGCATTGAAATTAGCAACCACCATAGATCCAGCTCCAAGGTAATCCATGGTTTCCGAGACTTTTGTATCTCGAATATGAAAAATGGTACTGAAAAACCATCCTAATACCAGAAGTCCCAGCAAAATGCAATATTGAAGGGCCATGGTGGCTTTCGGAGCATTATGCAGTCTGTGGGCATTATAATAACCCACCATTTTCATTAAACTCATATAATTCACATATAAATTAGCCACAGAAAATATCGCCAGAAAAAATTCAGTCATACCGGCTAACCTTCGAAATGGCCATTTACCATAGAATTTGACTGCAGGAAGCGCCTCCTGTTTCCGCTTAGAATGCACGATTTGCTGACACTTATAATTACAATCCAGGGCACAATCCCAATGAAACAAAAGTTGTGCCACAGGATTTATGGAATTCCTCGAGTAAAGCTTAATCAAGTCATCGATGGAATCCACTTTTCCCGCTATGGGACCAAACGTTACACTATGGCCTTCTTCGGTGTGCACCTGGGTATCTCTAGGACAAAGCACCAGCTCGCATTCAAGACAACAGTCGTTGAAGATCGGGAGTCTATCACCCATGGAAGCGAGGCTGGTGCCTAGTAGGAGGAAAAGGGAAAAGAGCCTGGTCATGAAGATATGTTCCAATGTGACTTTTAAACAATGAAATGACAGCGACAGCGCAGGGTGATCACGTGAAAACAACTAGTCACGTCAGATACAAAAGTCACGTGAGATATAAAAGATCACGTGATGTGGTGATTCAAAGACAAAGATAAACCAATAAGGGATATAAAAAAAATATATAAAAAAAAGAGGGAGTGTTTATATTAATCTTTGAGTCTTTTGAATGGTCTATTTCTATTTTTTTTTTGTATAATTTTGTTGTTGTCCCGATCTGTCCAATTTTGTCCAATTCTGTCCAATCTCGTCTATCTATATTTGTCTATTTTTGTCTAATCTCGTCTGTTTCAGGGTGTTCTATTTTCGACAAAGAGTCTCACCGTCTATTTTTCGCGCGGTACCTGAGCCTCGGCTTAAATAATAAACCCATCTTAGAAAGGACCATAAAAAAACGGTCATATCACTCATCAATACCCCTACTAAGTGTTGAGTGTCCCAAGTGTTAGTGAGTGTCACCTAATGTTGGGGATAGGTTAACGAGTGGTGTATGCACTACACCTCCGTTCCGTCTTCTTGTCTCCGTTTCAGTCAGTCTCAGTCTCAGTCAATCCTAGTCTCAGTATCTGCCTGTGACCACCTATTAATACTGATTCACTGATTCACTGATTCACTGATTTCACACAATGACCACCTTGAATTTAGGTTGATGCTGTTGTTGTAATCAAAGGTGTAAATGGTCTTCTAGATGGTCTTCTAGATGATCTTGTAGATGGTCTTGAGATCCAAAGTGCACCTTCAACGTCCCAGTGACCGTGTAAGTCTCGGTTCTAGTAACTAACCCATAATCAAAAAGTCCATAATCAAGTAAACTCTATGATCAGTGTATGAGTGTTTCTATAATCAGTGTATGAGTGTTTCCATAATCAATGTATGAGTAGTCTAGGCTTGAATATAGTTTCACAAAGAACCCTATAGATCCCAAGGAATATCTTATTCAAAAGTAAACACCGGGCTCCTAATCCTCTCAAGCACCCATACAGTGTTATTCGAAACGATTCGGACCAGTGCGACAAAACCATTCAGACCTACGCGACAAAACGATTCACACCAAGAAGACAGAATGATTCAGACCTACTTGACAGAATGATTCGCACTAGCAAAATTAAACAAACCACTCTTCGTTTACTAAATTACATAGTCCCTCCCAAGTTGTTGTATACAGGATAACAACTTGGAAAAACCAGTTCAGTTTTATTTTATACTGCAAAACTCCCAAACGTAGTACATATATTTGTAGATTTCTTATCTCGTCATGTGCCCACAACTCGGGCACATCAGGTGGTCCTTTCAATAACCATGGAGTACAGTCCAGAAGACTATACTTAAGAGTGTTCATAAAGTTCATAGTCTCATCAAGGTATGTGTACACTTGAGGAGTTACACGAGAGCTATTTCTGGTGGGTCTGGGAGTAGAAGACATAGTGATGTCTTCCCAGATAATATTCTGATTGATTTAAGAATTAATACTAGGATTGTGAACAGACTTCCAACTTATATAGTCCAGGAACTCTGTTAGACTTTCTGTCTTTCATAGAAGTCAAACCTTCCTCAACAGGAGCTTAAACCTACATCAAGACACTAAAGTAAGGTGTAACACACTCTAAAGGAAAGTGTAGTCTGAATCGTTTTACAGTGTTTTTCAAAACTATTCAAACCACCACCAAATGTTTAACCACCACCAAATGTTTAAACCACACTAAACAAAATTAAACAACCAAATAGTTTACTGAATAAAGATTTCACACTAACATGTTATTTTCAAATTCTGGGTGTGTAACAATGTTTTTAGTCATAATTAAGGAACTTTTTTAATCATTGGTCTGCTTCGTTTTGCTTTGCTGGTCTGGTTTGGTCTGGTTTGAAATATATGGTCGCACTGGTTTAAAAAGTATTCAAAAAAACTGTACAGTGTTATTCGAAACGATTCAGACCAGCGCGAGAAAACGATTCAGACCAAGAAGACAGAATGATTCGGACCACACTAGCAAAATGAAACAAACCAATAATTCACTATTTATTACATAGTCCCGCCCAAGTTGTTATATACAGAATAACAATAAAACCAGGTTCAGTTTCGTACTGCAAGACTCCCAAATGCAGTACATACAATCTTTTTGAATACTATTCACACCAGTGCGACAATATGGTTCAAACCTTTATTAAGTATTAAAAACAGTAAGTTTTCGAACTATTGGGTTGTTTAATTTTGCTTAGTGTGGTTTAAACATTTGGCCGCGCTGATTTGAATACTTTTAAAAAACACTGTATCACCCAAAATATACCACCCAAAATATACCACCCAAAATATACCACCCAAAATATACCACAAAAAATATACCACAAAAAATATACCACCAAAAACAAATCTACCACAAAAATATACCACCAAGAACAGATCTACCACAAAAATGTATACCATAAAATAGAATTCATGATGACTCTAGATTTAGTAATTATTAGTGAGATTCAGGTGGGTTTTTCAATGGATAATCATAGTGAATGTCAATGGATAATCATAGTGAATGTCAATGGATAATCATAGTGAATGTCAATGGAAGATCATAGTGAATGTCAATGGATAATCATAGTGGAGGTCAATGAATAATCATAGTGAGTGTCAATGGATAATCATAAACTGAGGCTCCTTACTAGGGTTAGAGCAATGTGCCAAAGCTTTTCTTGCCTGATCGTAATCGATTCTCTTCTCCTCAACTTTCTTCTGAATGGTCGAGCTTTGTGCAAGAAGAGATCTCAAAGTCGTGGATAGCGGCGTGTTGAACTTGGTTTTAATCAATTGGTCTTGGCCCAATCTTGCGTTGGCAATCTTGCGTTGGCAATCTTGTTCAAGTTGGAAGAGTATAAGTCCAAGGCCTTGACCAAAGTATTGTGAGTGTTGTCGCTGGAAGAAGTCAAAATGGAACCATCTGTAGCTCTAGCAAGAGCATGGTACATGGTCTTAGGAGGCTTGAACTCACCGCCAGGAGGAGCAACAAAGGCCGCTTGTGCTTCTGCAAGAGTGGTTACTTTTGACAAATTGGGCTTTGAACAAATTGGTCAATCTGTCCGAAATATTCTTGCCAAACTCGTTGAACGACTCTTGCAAATTAAGAGGATAGTCATACGATTCACTCCCGTAGTTTTGCGTGACCTTCAAAATATTCTTGTATAGTTTCTCGACGTTGTTGCATTTCTGGGCCAACTCCGTCAATGGATGATCATAGTGGAGGTCAATAAATGATAGTGGAGGTCAATGGATCATAGTGAATGTCAATGGATCATAGTGGAGGTCAATGGATAATCATAGTGAATGTCAATGGATAATCATAGTGAGGGTAAAATGTGAGGGTAAATGTGAGGGTCATAAATGGTGTGTACAGTCTTTTTGAATACCCCCTTTCAAACCAGTGCGGCAATACAGTGTTTTTCGAAACGATTCAGATCAGTGCGATAAAACGATTCACACCTACGAGACAGAGAGATGATTTATATTAGGCAATCCTCCAGAGATTTAAGATTTCAGAATATTGGATTCCAATGAAAGTTGGTGTGAAGCATTACGCTATTTGGTTTGAAAGGATGTATTAAGGGGTACGAAATTTTGTGGATTACTGGTGTTTAATTTTGCTAGTGTGGTCTGTATCATTCTGTCTTCTTGGTCCAAATCGTTTTGTCGTGTAGGTCTGAATCGTTTCGAATAACACTGTATGTAATTTAGTAAACGAAGAGTGGTTTGTTTAATTCTGCTAGTGTGGTCCGAAACATTCTGTCGCGCAGGTTTGAATCGTTTTGTCGTGTAGGTTTGAATCGTTTTGTCGTGTAGGTCTGAATTGTATACTCGTTCGCGCTGGTCTGAATCGTTTCGTAAAGTGGTACTGAGTACAGTCTTTTTAAATACTATTTAAACCAATATGACAATATGGTTCAAACCAGAATAACAAAATCAAACCCACCAATAATTGATCAAGTATCATAGTTATGACTTTTTAAATATTGTTCAAGATCAAATGAAGGATTTGAAATTTTGCTTCACTTGCGGATACATTAGTAGCTCTGTCGAGCCCTCATAAGCTGCCATTCGCTAATCTTATTACTAAATGACTAGCAATAGATATCACGATAACAGTAATTCTTAAACTCTAAAAAAAAGCTACATTGATAGTCCGTAATTGTTTCATTATTTCAAGTAACGTACAACACATATTTTATCTCATATTTAATCACCTATCTATGTTATCTATCACCTTACAAAGACTCGCTCAAGGCAGCGTTCATGACAGAGTATGATGAGACTGCTGCAGATGAGAAGTCTTCCACTACTTCTATATATATATCTATGTATATTTATGCCACTTGTGTGTGTAGATCCACCAAAGACAGGACCCTACATATGAATAGTATTATGAAGTGTCTCAGTCCGAATATTGGTACAATGGTGATATTGCGTTTGGCCATCAGAAACACTTTATTCATAGATGGCCTCTTTTGAACATTCCAAAATGATAATTCCTATTCCGATTTTTTATATTGTTCTGGTACACCATTGAGTAGTATTAAGGACTACTGAGTACTACACCATTGAGGACTCTTAAAGACTCTTAAAGACTATTAAGGACTATTAAAGACTATTAAGGACTATTAAGTACTACACGATCAAGGACTATTAAGGACTCTTAAGAACTCTTAAGAACTATTAAGTACTCTTAAAGACTCTTAAGAACTATTAAGTATTCTTAAAGACTCTTTAAGACTATCAAAAACTATAAGAACTACTACAATAAAGAAATGTTAATGTGAAATCTTTATTAAGTAAACTATTTGGTTGTATATTTTTGTTTAGTGTGGTTTAAACATTTGGTGCTGGTTTGAATAGTTTTGAAGAATAATGTAAAGTGGTGAGCACTGTAAAATGGTGAGCACTGAGCATTGGGAGAGTACTGCACTGTATCACCGTATGTGTTGCATTGAGATGAATTGTTAATGTCCATACCAAAGCAATTAGAAAAAGAAGCTTAAGAAAAGGTATCTCAGGTCAATAAATAGGTCAATAAATAGGTCAATAAATAGGTCAATAAATAGGTCAATAAATAGGTCAATAAATAGGTCAATAAATAGGTCAATAAATAAGTCAATAAATAAGTCAATATAAATCCGTATAGATCAGGTAAGGTCTAGGCCCTAGATTAATGGATATAGATTAATGGATATAGATTAATGGATATAGATTAATGGATATAGATTAATGGATATAGGTCAGTACATTTTGAAGTATTCAATCAGCAGGACAAAATGATGTTTTTTGTTCCAAGCAACACTAAACAAAATTAAACAACCCAATATGTCAAGAAATTCCTGTGTATAACACTGGATAAAGATTTCGCATACAGTGTTATTTGAAACGATTCAGACCTACGCGATAAAACGATTCAGACCAAGAAGACAAAATGATTCAGACCACACTAACAAAATTCAACAAACTAATAATTCACAAAGTTTCGTTTCGTACCCCTTAGCATATCCTTTCAAACTTATTTACGTTGACGGTGCTTGTGTCTGGTATTCATAACCTGTTGTTGTTAAGCTTTCAGTACCATGGCTTGGTACTTAGGAGGTGAGATTAGTTTCTTAGTCAAGTGTGTCTTCATAAATATGGAAAACACTTCTTTTACATCATCAGGTGCAATTCCCAAAGTACTAGTCATCTTATTGATACTACTCTTCTTTGTCTTCGGGATTGATTCCGTTAATGCTTCACACCAACTTTCATTGGATTCCCAAAATTCTGAAATCTTAAATCTCTGGAGGATTGCCTAATATATTTTTACTGCATTTGGGAGTCTTGCAGTACGAAACAAAACTGAACTGAGTTTTATTGTGTTGAAAAACATCAATCAATGAGCGCGCTTCCAGCCCCATGTTTTTGAAATACTGTAGCACCCATTAGGTTTTCATAGAGAACAATGGTCGCTGTTCTGGTGAAGGAAGATTCCCCAAATATAAAATGGGGGCCATGCCCTATTTTATTGTTTTAGTTCTTTAATCAAATATCAACTGCCTGAGGTATACCAAGATTCCTCCAACAACCAGACCCACCAAAAGACCTCGTATGAATAAAACTTCAATGAACACCGACACCTCTACTCCATCTACTCCTGAAGTAGACACTTCCTCTGAAGTAAATACATCCTCTGAAGTGAATACATCCTCTGAAGTGTTTACATATCTTGATGATACTATGAGATCTGTGTCCTATAGTAAGATACATACTCTGGATGTATCGCCCTGGTTAATTAAGGGAACTCCTGAAGCTGCAACTATGGTTGCTGATCTGACCTTAAAGGATCTACATATTGTTATCCTGTATAAAACACCTTGGGAAGGAGCTATATAATTAAGTAAACGAATTATTGTTAGATCCACTATAGGTACACTACCTATAGATACAATATGGAGCCTACGATGTCTGATTCTAGTCGTGTCTAGTACAAATGCCGTGACGGCATTTGATTGTTGTAACAATATCGTGAAACCAAGGCCCTCTTTCGAACATTCCAGAACATTGCTTCCCATTGTTCTGGTGGAGAGTTTTCCGGTCACACGTTTCTCTCAAAGTTATATAAACCACTGCGGTCCCTCTCTCAAGGAACTATCAACGAATATAAGAGTTTAAGACAACATACGTTATAAAGAACATAACAATTATTGGTTTATTTAATTTTGCTACTATGGTCCGAATCATTCTGTCTTCTTGGTCCGAATCGTTTTATCGCGCTGGTCTGAATCGTTTTGTCGTGTAGGTCTGAATCGTTTCGAATAATACTGTACTGATGATTTTTTTTTCTTTCTGTATGGGAACTTGAACCACTTTTCTCACCTGACCAGACCACCATGTTTCTATGTTTTTTTTTTTTTTCAGCCTAAACTTGTCACCAAATAAACTTTAAACTATGCGACCAATTCTGAAACCATTTAGATAAATTAGGCGACTTTTTGAAAAATTTTAAAATTTTTTTTTTCACCAAAACCAAAAAAAAAACAGAAAAAAAAACCCAAAAAACGGCTATTCCTTATCTCCGAGTCTAAACATTTTGGGCCCGGACTTTTTTTCTCCAAGAACAAAGAACAAAGAAAAATATAATAATCATAATGATAATCATGATAATAATAATTTCGCCTTGTGTCCCTGAGTTCTGGTTGCCTGAGTCGAATATCGTTCCACTTCCACATTTCAATTTGGACAGAGTCACATTTTCAATTTGACCAGTTCCACATTTTGAATTTGGACAGAGTCACATTTTCAATTTGACCAGTTCCACATTTTGAATTTGGACAGAGTCACATTTTCAATTTGATCAGTTTCACATTTTCAATTTGGACAGTTTGTACCTTACCCCCTCTCACCTAAAAAAACGTCTCGATTGTCCCTGGTAAATCCTTCAGGTCTCAAATCGTCTGACGGGTACTCCTGAGTCCGGATCAGGTAACATATTGTTTGGAGAGTATCAGCTGAGAATGGTCGAGAATGATCGAGAATGGATAAGAATAGATGAGAGTGGCTCAGAATGGATAATGGCTCAGAATGGATAATGGATAAGAATGCCTGAGAAAAGATGAGAATGGCTGGCTGTTTGAATCGGCTGAGAATGTGAATTCACTGCGCTATGATTGTCTGACTGTATGTGACTGTTTGACTGTATGCGACTGTATGAGAACACTGAGAACACTGAGAATCGAAACAATTGTGAAAATGATAATTGTGAAAATGATAATTGTGAAAATGACAATTATGAAAATGAGATTGTCTTTGTTAGTCGAGCTTCTTTCCTTTACAGAATTTCTTGACCTTATTCTTCGAGATTGGTCAAAGCTGCCCATTCTTCACTTCACTTTTCTTCCCTCTTTATTGTCGCTTCCTCCTCCCTTCTCTACCCCTCACCTCCTCCCTTCTCCCTCCTCCCTTCTCCCTTCTCCCTTCTCACTTATTCATTTCGCCACCTTCTTTTCACCTCATCCCCATTCTCCCTCCTCCTTCTTCCCGTCTTCTTCCCGTCTTCTTCCCGTCTTCTTCCCGTCTTCTTCCCGTCTTCTTCCCGTCTTCTTCCCGTCTTCTTCCCGTCTTCTTCCCACCTTCTTCCCGTCTTCTTCCCACCTTCTTTCCACCGTCTTCCCGTCTTCTTTATTGTTCATTGTTATTGTTATTGTTCATTATCCTGCTTCTCCTTCTCCTTCTGCTTCTTCTCGTGGGGATCTGCGGTCATGCGATTGTCGGCACGGCGGGCTTCGGAGGACCATTGTGGAGGCCATTGTGGAGGCCATTGTGGAGGCCATTGTTAGGCGTGGATTCCACATGTGCATTGCGCAGCCTCGCGGAACCAGCACTTTATTGTGACAGGCCAAGTTTGGACATGGGCAGGGGCACGAGGTGCGAGGTGCGAGGTGCGAGGTGCGAGGTACGAGGTGCGAGGTGCGAACAAAACTCAACTCAACTCAATTACTTAATTGAACTGAACTGAACTCTCAACCCAAACAAAAACGTATGCAGGAGGCACGGGTTTCGCATCTGTAGTAGATCTTATGTATATACCCCTAATATTCAATATTCGACGTGAGCCCGGAATGCTTAGACATTAAAATGTGTCCCGTGAATAATATATGGTTGAGTGACTTTTCGAATATCCCTTTCATGATATTCCTTGACATGGCTTTGTAATGGTTTATCATTTTGGCTTGATTGGCTGGAAACAGTTTGCGTTGTTCTTTGTCCAATGGCTTGTCTGTGAAAGAAAAAAAAAATGGTGTTTTGGTGAGTAGGAATCCCGCTTCGCAGAGTGCATAAAGCCACCGTATTTCCATGCGGGTATGCATATACGCGGCAGACCGGCATGCGGACCAAGAAAAGAAACTAGGTCATGTTCAATTCGTGCGCTCTCATTCGCTCGCTGCCCTTCCTGCAGATGCACCATCCTCACACATATGCAATGCATTGAAAGATCAAGGTGCCAAACTGGTCCAGCACCAAAACCTCAGATCTCCAATATTGCCACTATACTCAGTGCCATGTCCGCCCAAATCCAAAAAAAAATCACTCTAAAGAACTTAAGGGGTTAAAGGCTCATTAGTGTCAATAGTCAATATGACCTTTTTTCCCCCAATTTGCTATTTGGGGGTCACCCCCCCGGTACGTGCACATAGCAGAAAAAGGAACCAAGATCGCACGGTCATGGTCCGTCACTGATAACGCCCTTGCAATAGCAACGTTTCTCCGCCGTTAAGAATATATGGAATCCCAAATGCGGAGAACTCTGACGTCATATCAATTCCTATGTTCGGGCTCGGCACACTCCATGGCCACCATCCCCTACCGCCGACCCTCATATAGTAAGTAGATAGCACTACCCGCATCCATTACATCACCCATTCTCCTATTCCAATCTTAACCCCAGCAATGAACTTAGAACAACTAGCACATTGTATCATCAATCGATATATCTGAAATTGTACTATAGAACCGTACCACAAAGCAGTACTACCCAATTCTATTTCATCCCCCACTTCTTTCCTGTTCCCCAAAAGGCTAGAGACACCCATAGTAAACAAACATAAAAGGTATATAGATTGTAAGGGGGGGTATGGATGAGTGGTATGTAGAGGACATACGTCATCTGTAATTCCGCTGTCAATGGCTGTAAAAAATGTATGATAAGGATGGCAATGATAAGGGTAGGGGGTCAAAGTTATTCATGCCTAGCTAGCGAGACAGAGCAAGGAGGTCTGTTTCACAAGCGTTTCATGCGAATTTCAAATGGCAGATCTTTAATGTTCATAAAAAGCAACAGCAGCAGCAGCAGCATTGTCTTCTCTGATTGGCCCACCGCAGAAAAAGTTGCATAAATCTGAAACACGTAGACAAATGAATTTGCCACCATAAAATCCTTACTCACAACCCATCAAGATTCAAAGCTTCTGGGTGCCTCCTCCTTTCCAGTCGCTTCATGCGCTGTAAGTTTTCGAAGGCCAAATTCGCATGCTTCCCACCTCGCCAGGTCCTGCACCTGCTGCACTCAGTGGCAAACCTGACGCATAGGTTTGCGCGCCATTCTGCCGCTATACACCATCGATCGCCAGTACCCAATGAGAGCCAAACAAACATACAGCCAAAATGAATAGGGACAAATAACACCCAAGCAAAGAAGGCGGTGTACCGTCAGCGGATAATTGGAACCCAGTATGTATATGTATTGTTTTTTTTTTTCTTTTGTTTTCACTGGTTCAGTATTATCCTTCATACAATTCAAACAATTCAAACACTTCAAACAATTCAAACAATTCAAACAATTCAAACAATTCAAACAATTCAAACAATTCATATATGGAACTCCAATAGATATTTCATAATTGTATGGTGATAGTTCAAAGGGATTGGAGGAGGGGGGCAATGAGGTGGATTTGATAGGGGCAGGGTTTGGGATTGATGTGACTGGGAGGAATTTGAGTGGAATTTTTAAAGTGCCCGAAGGGGAGAGGCATGCATTCGAATTGCGAAGTAAGGGACTCAAATTCAACCTTTTTTTGAAATGTGATGGTGGAGGGCGAAGGGCGAAGGGAAAAGGGGGGAGGGAGACTGAAGTGTACTTTTTTTTGGTTGGGCTTTCGGGGTGTTGCTTATTAAACAATCCTGATAGGCCAAAATAAAGTTGACTCATGCATCCTCCTCGAGCTGCTGTTGTATTGTGCTCCTGTTGTCTGTTTTTGGAGAGGCAATATTAGAAACTGAAAGGACTTAACGGGGGTGTGCATGAGACTTGCACATACCATACGTGCATGCAGGTCATGCGCATTGTTTTTCAATTTTTTTGCCGTCCTTCAGGCCTTCCAGTCTGTGCGGTGCTGCATGCTGAGGCATTTTTTTTTCTCACGCCTGTTTTTTTTTTTCATGCATGAAATTCCAAATTATATTTTAAGAGCCCAACCTCCGGAATTTCCATCCTCCTTTATTTTTATCTTCTTATCTTTATTTCTCAAATCCTTAACTATTTCATTCCTGACTATTCCCATTACTGATCACTGGTTCCATTCCCACTTGATTAGGCAATACCCATAAAATTATTTATCCCCTCTGCCTATTAGCGATTGAGCTCCTTTTTATACTTGACTTGCCACTGTACCCTCAATGCTACCTTGTACACAAAACCAACCTGAAACGATGTCACAGAAGCAAAGCGCCCGCATGATGAACACAAACACAAGTGACACAAAAGCAGGGTTTACAAATACAAATACGAAGACGAATACGAAGAAGAATATAAATACTGTCCCTACGCCGCAGCTCAGGGATAAGCAGCCTGGTGCAACCCTTAATGCTTCAACTTCTACACAATCAAATTCATCCAGGAAAAGAAAAATATGTCACGTGGACACTTCAGACAAAATGGACCCCGTGGAGAAACTCTTAAGCTTGACCTACTCTAATAATGACCTTCTCGTACAATTGAACGAGAGTGAGTCGCAGAAGAATGAGGCCCAGGCCCAGGCCTCCGAGTGTGCATCTGAAGAACCAGCCCTGCACCCTATTTCTTATACCTATAGCAAGATGATGAACGATAGTCTCCGCAGACATTACTCGAAACTCCGTCGGTCGCAGATGGAAATCCATAACGATAATTCATCATTTCTGATTTTGACTAAACCTCATTATGGTGGGTCCGATCATGTGACTGGTGAGCACGCGGGCCAGCGTCACGTGCCGCGCCCCCGTACACCTCACATTCCATTTTTCAAAAACGTCAACTTCAACTCTAGCCCCACTTTGGGTTACAAACTTGAAGACTATATCCACTATGACGATGACGAAAATGATGATCCTTTGACCACTGATAGCGAGCCTTTGCATACCGATACCGAGGAAGAACTGGGTTCTCCTACGGATCCTGCACATGCCGCCAAGCGGTCCTGCTCGAGCCAATTACTGGCTAAGATGTCGTTCCATTACCGTCAAAACGATAATTTCAACTTCTCATTGACGGGCGAAAAGAAGGACGGGCCCAATGATGCGTTCAAGTTCCTTAATAAACGGTCGGTCATTTCTGGCAAAGCCAGTGAGATGATTGGCACGTCTAACTTTTTGGTCAGCGACTTCTTCTTTTGACCTAGCTTTGCATCTTTTTTACTTCTTCTGCTGGCCACACGTAGTGTTTTAATAAATGTTCCAAATACTTTCGCACTGTATATAATCGGTTATACATTGGTACACATCGTTATACATATATCCATTTGTTATATATAGGAATACATCGGATACCACATAAAGATACATCCGTACACCAAAATGACCAAGCACCAAAAATGATTATATGCACGTATTCGCAAATTGTACATCCGTACACCCGTACACCCGTACACCAAACCAGAAATTTCATATACAGAAACCTGTACACCACTCAGATTCGCACCCGCCACGTACGCAACCGTACACCCAGGCGTGCTATCATATTCTAGCAACACCAGCTAACGCTGTACATCAGCATCTAGAAACCCTGTTTTACGTATAGTTTGAACGCCCGGTGGCCAATCCTGCTAAAGCGCAATTCGAAAGCGCAATCAGAGCGCAATCAGAGCGCAATTCCCCTTCCTTTGTCGCCATGGCCTTCCTTCACCTTATCTATGCCTATCTCTTAGGCGGCGTGACCTTCATTCCGGCGGCAATTGCTGTCTTTATATACCTCCATCCAAAAAAAACAGGCAAAAACAGTGAAATCCCGCTCAAAGCGGCCCAGATCGAGGAGTCACGTGACTCCGGCCTCAACGCCTTCAAGCAAGGCTGGATAGTGGTGACCCACGAGGAGTTGGAGTCGCAGGACGAAATTTCCGGGAGGGCAGAGGCTGTTGGAGATACTCCCGAGGTCAAGTCGGCCTATTCATCGCTCTATAAGTTGGTCACCAACACAAAAGTAGCGGTCCGAGCCGAGAAACGGGACCCCGAGGTAACGGGTGGCGACGCCAAGGAGCATGCATTCAAGGAGGACACGTTCACGTTGAGGGAGCCCTCAGGGACTGATTCAGGGGATGTGGATCTGGTCCCGAGTCTGGTCCGAGATCAATTCGGAGACCAATCCCGAGACCAACCCCGAGAACAACCCCATGATCATCATCGAGACCAACCTCGTGACCATATTGGAGAACTGTCTCGTGACCATGTTGGCGAACAATCTCATGATACACGAGAAGAGGACAATGCAAAGTCCCGGGCCCAAGATGTCGGGAATATCAGGGATATCCGAGATGTTCGGGATACTCGAGAAGGACAGGTTCGGCCAGCTGAAATCCATGATAGCCCCATTCCCAACTCGAACACGACTCCCGCATCCACCCCCTCCAAAAAACACCGTTACTATGCTGTGTTGAAACATGGCAACTTGTTTCTTTATAAGAATGAGCGCATGCAGGACGTCAAGCACGTAATTGTTTTGCACAACCACATCGTCACGCTTTGGCCCCGGAACTTGTCTGAAGCATCTCTCTTCACTAAGTACTCGCTGATTGCATTGCTCAAGTCCGACTGGAGCCGGCCCCGCAGACTCTCGGAAAATCGACCCGAATCCGGCGGTGACTGGCATTCCGGGAAGGTCACGACGCAGGACGTGCTTGACCATACCAGTGGGCTCCTGGCCCCACCCGGTGCCATTTTCATCTATACCGACTATAACATGGACAAGGAAGATTGGTACTTTGCCCTCATTCGGGCAACCAAGACTGCACAGTATGTGACACCGGCATTGGACCCATCGGTATATGCAGAGACACTTCATTTCCCCACGGCCAACAGCATGAAATTGATCCAGGCACTTTATAGTTCTGAAGGCCAATTACAGACGAAATGGCTCAACTCGATATTGGGACGAGTTTTCCTTTCTTTGCAGAAAACCGACATTATGCAGGACTACCTCACGTTAAAGATCGAGAAGAAGTTGAACAAGATCAAAACTCCCGGATTTTTGGACAAGTTCCAGATCATTCGTGTGGATGCAGGTGATTCCGCCCCTCTCATCAGTTATCCTGTTCTAAAAGAAATGAATCCCGAGGGCAATCTCTTGGTATCGTTCGATATGCATTATTCCGGGGGTCTCTCCATGCAGTTGGCCACCAAAGTCAACATCAACCTTGGATCCCGGTTCAAGACACGAGAGGTAGACGTGTTGCTCTCGATCAGTTTCGAGAAAATCTCCGGTCCAATGCTTATACGCATGAAACCACCTCCGTCTACCCGAATCTGGTATACGTTTGAGAGTGAGCCACAGATGGCCATCAAAATCGAGCCGGTGATATCTTCTCGACTGATGTCCTATGGAGTCATCACCAACACCATCGAGAAGAAGTTCAAGGATGCCATCAAGGAGTCGTTGGTGTTTCCGCATTGGGACGACATCGTCTTCTATAGTGCCAAGGACGAGATGTACCGAGGAGGTCTCTGGGACAAATCCGTCAGGCCAACGCAAACAGCATCAAGGAATGATGGAGAAAAGGATGGATCAAATGATGGAGCAGAAAAGAATGATACCAAGGATACCGGAACGACTGAAGCGAATAAAGGTGATGGAGATGACCTGGAGAGGCTGGAAGATGTATCATCTGTTTTCACGACAGGAAGCGATGATGCTATGAGTTTTTCATCTGCAACTGCAGCTCGTTCCAAGGCCCGGATCTCTGCCACACTCAATGATCTTTCCAAGAGGATAAGAAAACCAAAGTCTGCATCCACACTTGGAGTGGATGAAACCAGCATTTTATCAGATGGTTCAGAGGTGCAGCTGGTCACACTGATGAATACCAATCTGAATCAGTCCAATCAAGAAAAGGCTCTGGGGCAAGAAAAGGCTCTGAAGCAGGAAAAGGCTCTGGGGCAGGAAAAGGCTCTGGGGCAAGAAAAAGCTCTGGGGCTGGAACCTGTTTATACAGGAACCATTCGAAAGATTGGCAGTTGGTACAATAAGCCAAATAAACCACCTGCATCTCCGCTGGGAACTCCATATGTTGCCCCCGAAATGATCTCCAACCGGAGACCTCGGAAACAATCGCTGGCAACACTCAACTCGGACCCAGATAGAGTTGAACGGGTTGAACGGGCCGAAAAAATGGAACGGATAGAAAAAACCGAAAGGCCTGAAAGGGCTGAAATCCCAGGATACGATTTCGGGTCCAATTTATTATCCGATGATCGTATCGCCAATACCATTGATGTGCAGTCAACACCCCCGGCCGCCAAAGCCCGACGCAAACCTCCACCTGACTCGCCGGTATCTTCATTAGCGAACTCCTCAATACACCAGCCATGATTTCCCAAATCGACTCAAAGTCAACTCAAAGTCAACCTAAAGTCAACCTAAAGTCAACCCAAAGTCAACCCAACGTCAACCCAAAGCCAACCCAAAATTCAATCAATATCTTATATCAATAGAATCCGAATGGTGGATCTCCCAAAAACAAAAACCATTGTATTCTACCCAGAGTATTTCTCAAAACGGTAATTGTAAAGTGTAATCTTCGGTCACAATATATTAGACTGGAAACATGGAGATATCACATTCAAGTCCACGTAATCCAAAGATTTCCACTCATAAACAGTCATCAACCAATGTAAAAAACATTCCTGAAACGATATCATAAGAACACTCATTTTCATGGTTCAAGGTCTTTGGTTTTGTACCCACATTCCCTTCCAAACTTATCCAAGGATCTCATCCAAGGAGTTCGTCCAAGGAACTCATCAAAGGAGCTCGTCAAAGGAACTCATCCAAGGAGCTCATCTAAGGATATCGAATTCTCTGTTAACAAATCATCAACGCTTAGGTAAATTAGTACCATGCTTTTTTTAAATTTGGATTGGAGGAACTGGATTGCTCAATTACCAGTCTCTTGTAATGCATCTGTAGTAATTTGATCATCTCACCAAACAAGTTGTAAATGAAAGTGCATTGACATTAGTTTGGCAAGTCTCTTCGGCTTTCCAGTTGTTCCAGTTATTCCATTCTCTCCATTCTCTCTAGATTTCCCAGCTTGTTCAGATTTCCCAGTTTGGTTAGTTTGTTTAGTTTGTCCAGGAGCTAAGTATATCTGCTTTAAAACCAAGCAAATCTCCAAAACAAAAAACGTTGAAACCAAACCTATCCCTCTTGGGTTAGTAGGAAGAATAGATATGTTCGGAGCAGGAAAGACCGAGCACGAAACGATTCTAGTTCTCGCGTTACCAGCTTTTGAAAAGTTGAACTCATTAAAGTTCAAAACCAAGAAATGGGACTGGTATTATTGTGATGTCCCCCAACTGAAGATTTAGCCTTCTAAATCTTCTAAGTGTGAGATGATAGTAAATTACTCCCAAACATTTGGTAATGTCATTGGAGGTGGAAGCAAAACAGGAGAAAAGGAAAAACGGGGTTTCATTTGACCCAATGGACTTTGAAACAATTGCTCACGAGCTCAATGAACAAACAAATTCTTTATCCGTTTTTGAAGTCCTTAATAAAAAGGGTGAAAACGACTGCATTCATGGCATCATGATCTCCATTAACCATCAAATTGGTTAAGGAGGCAGCAGAAATAAATGTATCCCTTATCTTTGCCGACGTCCTGCTGCGTGCTTTTGGAGCCAATATCCATCATGCTGACCCGATGAAGATAAAGTCGGGGGTGAGCTCCTGTGCAGGGCTCTGAAACAATCAATCAAAGCAAGTACGGGACAATACCAACGACGATCTAGGAATAGAATGCCCAGGGACCCAAATCAAGAAACCTCAGAAATCAAATGAGTGCTTTTAAACAGTGGACTAAGGATGAGACCACCCTTGAGAACGATAGGCAGCTGTTCAACAGGGGCTTTGGTAGGTAAACCTGCATACTTCGACCCCGAAAAAGGTGACCAGTGGTCTGCAGTTGAGTATCTCCAGTTTCTAGCCTCCTGGAACCCAATCATCAGTCTCTCCAGTAAGCGTACGTAGACCTTTTAAATTCATTTCTTTCACACTGATATCACAGCCTGCTTGAAACAGCCTGCTTGGAACAGCCTGCTTGGAACAGCCTGCTTGAAACTCCGGTTTTGTTGTATTTGGGTTCTGTTCAGTATGGTATTGAGCTCGTGGAGCCCATGCAATGAGGACTGCATAGCATAAAAGGGGTTTGATGGATGCATTTTTGGTAGCTTTTAACTTATGGTCGACCTTGAACCTTTCCCATTTAGGCAAACCCCCTTCCATTTTGGGAACCCGTTCCTGGGGGTGTGGATCAGTGGGTATAGTAGGATTCACTTTATGGGGATCAGGCAGGAGCAAGCCACTGATCGATTCTTGGATACAGCTGTAGAAGGGCATTTCAGATACTTCGGGGTCAGCCAAGTAATTGAGTCAAATCAAATCGGGGAAGAACTCCAGAACTAGCACCGGAAAGATTACTCTTTATAGTGAGCCTGTTTAAATGGTCTTCAATCCGAGGACTTGGAACACGTTTTCAACAACTGCAATTCTTAGAGACAATTCCTCGGTTTCCTCTGTGTTTTTCAAAACAAAAATGATGGACAAAAAACAGCCTTTCGTTCACCGGAAAAACGACGTTTTTTCTTTTTTTTTGTCCATTCGACTTGATCTTGACAATCGAATCCAATGTTTGTTTTGAAGAAAATAGATAATATCATGAAATGAAGAAATCACGTGACCATGTTTATCAAACCCCCATTCAAGTAAATATAAAGCCACTGGTATCTGTTTTTTTACCCCATTGAAAATCGTGGAATAAAAAGGGCTTGGGCCAAAAATTGGAAAGAGGAAGAGGGGGGAGGGGGGGTGGAAATGCGCAGCCTTATATATATCTTCGCAGCCCCTCGATCCTGTATGAAGCGTGGCTGCAAATAATCAGGGCGGGGGGAAAACAAAATATATATAAAGGAGCTCCCCCCCCTTCTTTAAGCCTCACCTTTTTCTTTTACACTCCAAATAGTACCGCCAACATTATTACAATCACAACAACTACCGTTTGACAACTACTACAACTATAATAACAGCAACACCTACCACTACAGCAACACCTACCACTACAGCAACACCTACCACTACAGCAACACCTACCACTACAGCAACACCTACCACTACAGCATTGACGACTACTTTAACAATTATTAACAGCCATGGAGACTACTAACAACAAAGACCAATACTATTAATATGATGCCAGCCCCAACTACTACTACTACTACTGCTGCTACTTCAAGCTCCACTGATTCAGCAATACAACCCTCACTACAACACCTACTACCACAACACCTACTACCACAACACCTACTACCACAACACCTACTACCATACTTACAGCCACTACAACAATTACAGCTACTACTACTACTACCAATACAACAACTACGACACCTACTACTACAATTACAGCCAAAATTACTACCACTACTATAAGGAAGATTAAGGCAGTACTTACAGTCACAACCATCGCTACTAATAATACAACGCAAGCTACTACTACTTTATTTACAGCCAGAATGACTACTAATCCAACCAAGACCAAAACCACTGCTACATAAACGGACCCAACTACTACAGCTACTAAATCAGCTAAACAAAGAATAACCCTACAACAAGGATAAAACCAACCACTACTACGCCCACTACAGAATTGGATACTACTACAAATACTACTACAACTACTACTACAACTACTACTACAACTACTACTACAACTACTACAATTACAGTCAGAACAAACACTACTACAACAACGATTACTACTACAGCTTCGATAATTACGACTATGAATTCCCCAACCACTGCTACAAAAATGATGATGACTATTACAACGAAAACAATTACAATATCAAGTACGAGAACAGCAACTACTACTACTACTACTACTACTACTACATCATCGAAGACTACTGTGGATGTTACGTCAAGCACTTTGGTTATTATGTTCATTTCCCAATGATTCCTTAAGACCCCAAAATCCCTTGGTCTCATTAGCACCACTTCAGAAAGGTATTGGTGCAATAATAAGAGTTCAAACTTCTAAAGACTCTTCCCAAAACAATCTCGGTGCTTTACTATATCTAATATAGTCAAAGAGCAAATCTGAGATCAAATATACAGGGCCCAGCCAGCATACATCTGACAGAGATTCGCTTCGGAAGTAGCTTGTTGGATCAAAACATCCACTTGGCCATGCACATTCATGGGCAAACCTTCCTTTTCATCAAGCAAGCCTCGGATCTTATGGCGGACACGTTTAAGGTGTTCCTGAGGTTTCTCCAGAGTCCGCCAATCCAATAACGGATCATAAATCAAGGTCTCCAAGATATTCATAAGAGAAGCCTCGTTTTCTCGCACCAAAGCCCCAGTCACCTCGCATGCTATACGGAACGGGCCCTCGATTCCCGTGATTCCCATTGCATCCACCATGTTTTGGGTCAACCGGAACGGCACGATCTCCGGAGTAGGGAGAGTCCGGCCTTTTTCAAAGAGACAATCGAAATCGATATGAAGAGATGCACCATTTTCTTTAAGGAAAAGAATATTCTCACAATGTCGATCACCCAATCCAATCACGTGGCCCACAATCGACATAACGGCTGAGGTTCGAATATACGTTCTTCGGGCCACATACCAAATGGCAGGGTCAGAAAATTGATCAATGAACCAATTATGAAGCACAGGAGTCACTTCCCTGCAGATAGCATGGAATAATGATTTCAACGTGTCTTTGGTGGATGTGCATGGATTGGCCTTATACACCTTTTGAGCCTCATCCAATTTCTGAAACACTTTGCGTTCATTAAGATGAATTCCTGATTTCTTTTGTTGGAGAAGAATCACTGCTTTCATGGTCTGCACATTGGCCACAAACTCAATGACTCCCATATCTTCAGCCAATGGGATCACTGAATAGTTTTCAATGGTCAAATTGCGCTTCCGTGCATCTCCATTGCTTGAAAGCAATCGGTTGATCATATTGGTGAACTCAAAAACCTTTGCATCTTTGCGTGTATCGTCTCTTTTAAGCATAAGACGGTACGCATTGTTATCGGTGCCTCGAATAGTGATTTGTTTGGGCATCTGAAGCGACAGGAAGATGGTGACGTCATCGTCGAAACCATCAAATGTCACAGCTGCTCGTGGGAATGCATGGAAACTTTCGCCCATCCGGTGAGTATTCAGAGCCGGGATTTTGATCTCGAGATTGGCTTTCACTGGTACAACTAATGAATCATATGGTTTATTTGTATCTTTGACCAGAAAATCACCGGAAAGCGTCCACCGTTTCTTGGAGCTTTTCTTCACCTTTTGACTGGCAATTGACTCCAAGATTTCAAAGAGTTCTTTGGCATTGGTCACGGCTGGTCCAAGTGCAGGCCGAACCAGATCCAAGATTTGAACCACTCTTTTTGATCGTTTCGAATCCTTGGATTTCACATGCGATAACACATACCAAAGACTATGTTTGGGGTAAGTGGTCACAAGATGTCCCAATATGGCCATCATTACATCCACACTGGGCTGATGAGTATGAGTGATGCGAGAAAGCATCTGGGTGATGGACGTGTACCACACATAAGCCGGGATTTCATTATTTTTCTTGGCTAGTTCCTGTACCATGGTATCCAAACGACGCTGTGCATCCACATTTCGGTTTGGTTTCTGGGCAAAGTCTAACCACACCGATATCAACTTGGGGAGGGCCTCGAAAATGTATTTGGTGCCAAGTTTCAATGCATGGAGGTAAAACCGAATGATATGACGTTCATATAACCCTGAGGTGTCATTATGAGAATCCATGATCTTGCAATAATATTTGCCCAAGTCAAAAAATGGTTTTTCCCAATCTTTATCCATCTTATATGTCTTGGAATACTCCTCCACAATCGTGGCCTGGGAGCTATGGCTAGACTCATCAAGCCAGAGTGCATATTGAAGCTGGTACCGAGCCCGGACTTTGGGGCCAATATCTTGAGCTGCCAAACTCTCAGATAATGTCTTAATGGCCTCAGTTTGTTTGCCTTGATCCCATAACAAATGAGCATATTCCACATTAGCATTTTCGTCACTTGCTGCCATGGCATTCATAATACACTTGGTGGCCATATCTAGACGCAGATCTCTCCGGGCAATCTTCAGACAAGCAATGTGGATGGAACTGATGAGGTTATGACGGCCTGTTAGAATATAACAAAGGCGATGGACGGCCAAAATCTTCCACTGACTCTCAAAATCAAGGTCAGTATTATTCATTCGATCATGGAGAATGTTTAACATTTCTTGCTCGGGTGTTTCCAGGGTTTGGGTTTGAGTCTTAACGATGAGACTAGCATCGAACATCATATGGAGTTGACGCATCAAACGAGTGTTTCGGGAGAAAGATGATGACATCGACAGAGCCAAGGATTGACCCACTATGGCATAGATCTCATCCATCAACAGATCAAAGTTGGAAGTCCCTTGGTTTTGTACTTGAAGAATGAGCTCTGCAAACCTGGAAATGATTTGAGCCTCCACATCATGAGGACGTCCTAAAACACCCAGGATTTGAGTCCATTTGGCAATTTCCCCAAGGTTCCCGGACTGTACAGATGCCAGAACTCCTGCAACGGCCCATATCCCGGGTAATTGGGTATAGTTTTGTTTCCACATTGTGGAATCAAGTGAAGATAACACCTGGTCATAAAGGGCATGGTCAGAAAATGACTTAAGGAGTTTGGTGGTATATTCCACCCGGTCTTTTTCTGTTCCTATATGACTCAACACATGAAACAGTTCCTGGGCCAATGACCAATTTTCATTGAATTGGAATGTGTGGAGTTTTTCATGGAGATTGCTTGCGGAGAATTTCTTAAGGACTCCATTTAAAGCATCATAATCGTCGATATTGGAGTATACCGTCTGGAGAGTGGATGCAATATTCACAATTGGTTTCTGGACTTTTCCCATATCTTTTCCCAGATCTTTCCCCAGATCTTTTCCCAGATCTTTTCCCATATCTTTTCCCAGATCGTTGTCCCCATTATTTTCGCTTCGGTGACACTTTTCAAGGTAAAGAATGGTCCGTTCAAAAGAATCACATTGAGAAGAAGTATGAGCTATGAGTTCTGTGGGAATCTCCTTCAAAACAGACATCACATACAGTCTTCTCTTAGTCAAAACAGCCATTTCAGCCTTGGTCACCGAAACATCACTAATTCGTTGTGTGGCTGCAGATATCCACTCGTTGAAATAATCAATCACTTCAAATACGCTCTGGTAACAAAGCTTGAGGTTCTCCATTCGTTCCGTGGCACCATGATCGTGGATTTGAGTATTTAGAATGGCCAAAAACTCAGAAAGGATATCACTTCGGGCTTGTTCGTCTCCATTAACTATATGGCTCAAAGCCACATACTTTAAAAGGTACAGAGAAATGGATACCTCTTCATCTCGGATCAACATGGAACACGTTTGGAAAATGGCACTTTTGGCACTCTTTCCCTTTTGCGATTTTTGAGACGGTAATGAACTGGATGTATTGATGGGTCTCCGGAACAAATTGGTGGTGATATCCACAAGCCATTTATCATGACGCATACCCATTTCAAAATGAGGATAATTCAAAGGTTCATACCGAGGAGTCTGGGCAAAGTATCTGGAACTTAAAAGTGGGGTCAAAGTGGACTTATCAATTTCAGAAAACTCATCCCAAACTTCAGTTCGAACTCCTTGAGTTCCTGGTTCCAATACCAGATTATCAAGCCCAAGAATCAGGAGGAAACTCTGCATAGAGTAAACGGAGAAAAGCTGGCGAATGGGGTCATTCGAAGCCCAGAAGTTTTTGATCACTTTGGTCTGAATAAAGTCCACGAGAAACCGGGCGTTTTCCCGATAATCCTGGAAATCATGGAGGAGCATAATATTCAGTTTCACACTTTTAAACGTGAATCTGTTTGCATCCAAAGACCCAAGACTAGCTAAAACTTTAGCACTTTTGGTGGAAATCGCCAGATCTTTGCTCCGGAACTGCACAGAATTATCAAGAACACTTCGGACCAAGTCCAGGATTTGCCGAACACTCGTATGATCACGAAGCATATCTTTTTGCCAAGATTCTTGATGTGCATTTGCAGAATTGATAAGATCATCGAGTGCTTGATGAATAACGATTCGATTTCCGGTCTGCAAACGACGGGTCAACTCAGGGATAAATGAAAGGTTATTCTTGATCTTCATTAAAAGTGATGAAGATGCATCCGGAACATAGTACCGGTCCAAATCCTTAATATAAGGGTATGAGAAATAATAAGGCCCATACTTGATATACTCCAGCTTAATGACCAGGAACAATTTGCGGAGAATATCTGCTGCTATGAGCTTGGACCGATGCAGGAAGACCTCGAATTTCTGAAACATTAGGGAAATGGTGATATCAAATAATGAAACAAGATTGGCCAGATCAAGTCTTTGAACCAAGACATTCCAACAACTTAAAGCATGAGTTTCCAAAGATGTTGAATCCATTGCTGCTTGAAGACAAGTGGAAATCTGACCCAAAGCCCATGAAGCAGCAGTGGTGTTCCTGGATATAAGGAACTGGATAGCCTTAATGGAGCTGACTTTCTCGAAATATGGCCGAATGCCTTTGATTTGATGCACATTTTCACTGAATCGTTGTGCCAATTCCAAAACGTGTTCCTGGAGAATATCATGGATATAATCAAAGTTATCCTCAGAAGGAGGTTCACAGTTTTCATTTTCAGGTCTTTTCATCCAACTGATTTTGCCCACATAAACTATGGCTTTAAAGATTTTGGCTTCATTTTGAAGTACTCCTTCATCATCCATTTGCATCTGGAGCAAAATGAACCAAAGCACTTCCCCAATGTTCGGTACTAAATCCGCCAAACTCACCGTCTTATAATGAGGACTTGCATTGCTCAATACATTGACAACGTATTTGGCATCAATATGATCATCTTTGCAAAGGTAAAGAGCCATGATCCGAGGAAGCGTTTTGGTGATCAATTTCAATTTGGGCATATTGCAAGCATCGGCGATTTCCTGAATAAAGTCTCGCTTATAGTACTCGAGAAACCGAGGTGTGGTATAATCTCGAGTATTGCTCAAGAAGAACTTCTTGGTGATACCCAAAAGCTCAGTTAACCGAGTGAACATCCTTGAGTTTTTCACGATTCTCTCCGCTATACTGGGCAAATACGGCGAAAGCATCTTATACGGAGTAAGAGCTTTGGCCAGAGCAACATATAACAACACATTATATGCAAGATTAACGTGCTGTTCATTTGCTTCTCCCAAACAATCAATCAATTTGATGAAAACCACACAAAGCCATTCTCCATCACAAATTATGGCAAGTTCAGCGAGTGCTAACAAAGTGGATTCGGCCAAATGGATCTCCGAGGTGCTATAGTTGATTCTGGTGACCGTTTGAAAGATCTGTTTGAATAGTTCTTCCAGAACCTTATCATTTTGTCGGATTAGAAAGAGCGGAAGTGTTCGGGCCGCAAGTATCCGAACATCTCGATTGCTATGTTTCTGTAAACACTCCAAAACAAACTGGAAAGCGGAATTGTTGGAATCACAATCTTTTTCCGGGAGTCGGAACGTCGCCAAAAGGTTATAAAGTGCAAGCAAGAAGTTTGTTGCAAGAAGAGGGTTTTCCTGGATGATAGATTTGTGTTTTCCAAGAAGAAGAGACCCGAAAATGAAGGAATAAAGTAAATTGCCTTCACTGGAACTGGTCACGTGCCGTCGTTGACCTGAAATATCCTTATAGATGTTTTTGGAGCTAACGGCTGCACAGACAATACATTGATGAGCTTTCCAATCGTAATCTTCGGCGATTATGCATGGAACATGGCGTAACACCGAAAGAAATGTATGACACGTGGCTTTATTGGCCAAAAAATCGGGGTCCAAGCTGCGTACATAATCAAGCCATATTTTCATGTCTGGAACCAAGTTCTGTGTCGAAAGATATGTCTGGAACAGGCTGGGCATATCGATAAAAAACCGGAGTTCAGAAATAAGCCCTTTCGGAGACCCAGCCATGATTTGAACCGATAATTCGTTCAATTCCACATCCAGAAACCCTTTTGGGGCCGAACTCGGCTGTTTTGGGTTTAAAATCTGTACCACAATGGCCACATCTGCCGGAAGAGTGGCATTTTCAAAGTCATTGGTCGGAAACGAGTTATAGAAGTTTTCCAAAAGTTGTTTCTCTCGACAAAAGAGAAAAATCCGCATCAAACATCGGCATGCCGATCTCGTAAACTGAAACAGACCATTTTCACCCGTTTGAAGCGCCAAAGTAGAAAAATGACCATGGATGAGTTTCAAAATGAATTGCACGGCCGTCCAGCGAATATTGGCGTCCAAATAAACATTGCTGGCCAAATTCAACATCACCACCGACCTGCATGTATCGACTATGGCGACCAACGTATCATTTTGCAGGGATTGAGCAGCTGAAAGCACAAAAAAGAGCCTTTTGGCCACCATATCAAGCTGCACACGACCTTGGGCAGTCCGGAGCCGAAGTTTGCCGGAGATATCGTAATCATTGACCACAGTAAACAAATGACATGTACATGCAAGTAACAGAGGGAAATCTGGGGCGATTTCCAGCGGGATTTCAACCCCAGTAGCTCCTTCAGGGCCTGTCACGTGAGCCACCAAAATCTGAGATCCTCGAGTCACCGTATCGAGGAGAATCTGGCGGAGAACCGTTTTATGCTTATATCCGAGCAAATTAATGGCCACAATGTTAATGAGTTCCAATAAAAACAGTTTGATAATATTGGTGACCCCTAAATCCATCGGGAACTGCGCTAGCCAGTGGAGGGCAAAGTGAAGCAGCCATTGGTAGAAAAAAGGGGGTTGTAGGTCGGGCAGAAGTCGGAAAAACGGCGATTTTTCACCGAAAACAAGCGCTAGCTCGTCTGCATCCACTGGAGTATTCAAAAGGTGCTTTTTCCGACTCAAAACGGCTTCGATGGTGGAGAAAAGCTTGGGAACGAACGCGTCCGTTTCAACATTTGGATTAGACGCTAGATTCTGAAGCCGTTCATGGGCAAACACAAAAAGGTAGAGTGATAACTTCTTGAAATCCGTAGTGTCATCCTGGGTAATATGTTTATTGACATCCTGGAGAAACTGCTCGAGCTCTGGAGCTGAAAGCATGGGTTTAGACGTGTTTGACCTGAGTGAGATGTGTGGTGTTGCGACTGCATATAAGTGCATGATTATATAAATATACGACATGGTGCATGCAGGCTGAAACACTCTTGAAACAAATCTATAGTACTTGAGATTGGGTTAGGGTCAATGATTTTTTGATATACGGAGGAAATTGTTATATCCGTACATCAGTACATCAGAACTTTAGTACATCAGTAAATCCTAAACTTATACAGAAACCCGTACACCCAGACCCGTACACCACGATCTTTAAACTGGCAAATCAAAGTAAATTATCAAAATGAAACCAAAAAAAAAAAACACCACTAACAAATTGACAATTAATCAGATCATGTGATCACAACAAGTATTCATATATTAGTTGTTTACTATAGAGGTTCAGTCAAAGCCGACCGTTCTCTGAACATTATCAAACATCCACATCATAGTTAATATCACAACCAATAATCAAAGCGACATACCACCTCGGAATGAAGCCGTATAAATAATACTCGGATCCATGAAAAAAGTAACATCTGAATTGTTTTTGGTGGTCCAGCTGGAGGTAATAATGGATTGATGGCCTGTATATAGATGTGGTGTACTGCATGGTGACATGGAACCTCACTTCACTTCACCTTACCCTACCTCACCTTACCCTGGAGCATAGACCATAGACCATAAGCATAGACCATAAGCATAGACCATAAGCATAGACCATAAGCATAGACCATAAGCATAGACCATTAACATAGAATTGGACATCATGGAAACCCTATTCCCATCTCATTTTGATATAGGAATTGTATCAGGCTGATCGGGGAACAGAATATGGTCAATACCCAAAATGAAGTTTCATCGAAACTAGGTCTTCAGATTCCTGCACAATTCAAATCAGTATCAACATGAACGTCAACGTCAACATGAACGTCAACATGAACGTCAACATCAACATCAACGTCAACTTCTTCATCTGAAACTTGTCCTTAACAAATTCCTGCACCGTGTGAAACCACCAAAACAAACCTTCGACCATTTGACATGATCATCTTAAAAACGATCGTCTGTAGACCATCATCTTGAGATCATTGTACTTGGACTTGGCCTCTTTAATCTGTAAGCAAATATGCCCGATCAACAGGATGTCTTGATGACATCTGAAAAGTCCTATAGTGACCTGAAACGACCATCTCACCAACAATGCTTTGGAATGTTCTGTAATAAGAGTCTGGTACAATCTGACCACTTGCCATGATTATCAGACCATCTGATAGATCACCTGACTTATCACCTGACTTATCACCTGACTTATCACCTGACTTCTCATTTGGTAGACATGACTTGACCGTAAAGGATAATCTATCAAAACCTGAAACCACATAGGCATGATCATGTGACATGACACTTCCATATGACAATAACCATTCGACCATTTAATCAGACCATTTGACCATCTAGTCATTTAACCATTCGATCATCAGTCTGAGCTAGTCTGATTGAATGTGTTATATCAGTGATATTTTCTGGAACGATTGAAACAATCATTTGAATGACCATTGACCATTTGACACTTCCATTGACACTTCCATTGACACGTCCATTGACACTTCCATTTGACGAGTATGTATCAACCTTACCACATCTTCTGACATGTTCTTATACAATCATGGGATAAGATCGTTAATCATGTCACTGACCATTCAAACAACTGACAAGGTCATTTCTCCATTTGACCAGACCATCTTTGCAAATCCTGAGTTGATGTGTTGACTGATCTGTTCACTGATCCTTTGAGTTGATGTGTTGACTGATCTGTTGACTGATCGTTGACTGATCGTTGAACTGATAAGATTCAATGATCTTTGACGACTGGACTCTCATGTGACCATCAACCACTTGACGTGGCCTTTGACATGAACTATGACCACTTGCCATGAATTTAACATGACGACTTGAATCTCATATGATCATTTTTCCTTAAGCCTTTGACCTTGACCTTTGACCTTGACCTTTGGCCTTCACCTTTGATCATATCTTAAACGTTCCTGGGATCCTCGGATCCAATTCGCCATCCCTCCACCTTCCTTCACATTCCAAACTCCACCATCTTCACACTCTCCATGCTTTCCACACTCTCCATGCTTGACACTCACATGATCGTCACTAACACTTTGCACTTCCCTTGTTTCTTTGAACCTTCCTTCAACCCACTTTCTTTATGGCTCGAAATTAATGGCTCTCTTGAACAATAGAATATGAGGCTCGGGTGCATGGGTCTCATAATGGGCCCAGCCTAGCGACTGTGTAATGCCCAAGCCACGCCATTCCTCCTCTAGCAAAATACGCAACGTACCTGTTTCAGGATTGAAGTAGTCCTGTGGAATCGCCTTTAACATGTTCTTGGGGAGCATCACGTGCCGGTACTCATTCTTATCATCGCTATACCGCGGCGAGTAATGGATCATGTCCAGAAACTCGAGAATCTTAGCACGCTCGGTGTCCGTGAGGTACCTTGGTCTGCTCATGACGTCAAAAAGAAAATGAGATCAAATTCAGGATCAACAAAAAATAAAAAATGAGTAGTACCAAAATTGAGGTTTAACAAATCAAACCTTGACCACTAAATGAGAATGAACTTGAGTACCAAATTGAAGTACTAATATTTGAGCAAAGGGGGAGCACTTAAATAATAACTCAAAATCCCAAAATCCCAAAAACACAAATACACAAAGACAATAAATCAAAAATCAAATATCAGAAATCAATATTCAAAATTCAAAATTCAAAATTCAAAAAACAATAAAAACAATAAAAACAATAAAACAAAAAAAACAAAAAAAACAAAAAGCGGTTAATTGTATATTGTAAATTGTTAATTGTGAATTGTTAATTTGGTGGTTGTTGTAAATTTGATGATTTGTGATTGGCTATAATTTGAAGGGGGCTGTAAGTTCTTGGCTGTAAGTTCTTGGTTATAAGTTTTTAGCTGAAGATTTTTGGTTGTAATTTGTTGGCGGTAATTTGTTGGCGGTAAATCGTTGATTGTAAGTTCTTGGCTGTAAGTTCTGACCAGTAAACTTTTTACACGGACTTTGCGAACTTGAAGATATGCCAAAAAGAAATTCAAGGCTTACACAGGATGAATGTCTTGGACGTGAAAAGTGGCGCCAGTGTCTTGTAATGTCTCCTGCACGAAGTGACGTGTTGTGGGATGGAGTAGGAATGATGGACTGTTGGAGTTTTTTTTTCGCGCTGCTGTTTTAGGGGCTCGCACGACCCATGCTTCTCCAGTCTGGACTGCATATAGAACCCGTTTTTTTGGGCCATTCTTCCGTTTCTTCCGACCACCGACTCCGGACAATCGGGAGAGTTTCCAATAGGTTGAATTGGTAAGCACTAGATTTCGTTTTTTTTTTTCATGTGTTTTTTTTTTTTTTCTTGATTTTGTCTAATCTCTATCCGTTTTGAAGTTTGTCTGATTTCTGTCTAGTTTCTGCCAAGTTTCTGCCAAGTTTCTGCCAAGTTTTTGCCAAGTTTCTGTTCCAAAACTCTGTCCAAAATTCTGTCCCAAAGTTCGGTCCAGTTCCTGTCCAATCGACTTTCCTAATCGGGCAAGTCTGTCCGAATTGTCCCTTTTTACCCCT